>JBCFYV010003376.1:0-29417 GCA_039000515.1 Timema cristinae
CTAATTTCAATGTAGAGAATGACCACTCTACTAAAATGTTAGTAACAAGAATAGTAAGATATAATCTTAAAGCAATGCATACATTGAGGAACACATCTAATAAACCACTTTTGCTCATATTGTTATATACTGGTAGGGTATCTACAATACTAACTGATTCTCCATGTTTCAAATAAATTTTAAACCGCAACCATTTTTCTGCCATCGATGGCTCAATGTCATGAGAACAGTGGTGGTTGGTTGCTTAAGGGCCGGGAAAACTGGGCGGATGCCTAGGGTGCGAGCTCGAGGAGAAGGGGGGGCAAATAGAGCACCAACCTAAACTAATGTAACCAAGCAATCGTTCAATTTTTGATACAAACAATACATTTTACATATTTGTATCGTAGTGAGTAAAATAGAATATACTGCCACTCCTATAAAGCTATTTTACATTTGCATCTTGAAAAAATAGCGCACTAAATCAGCTTTTTGCAATTATAACGTAAACCGTTCATTATTTCAATGTGTTTGTTGTGATAAAAAAAAGTTAGGAGAACCTTCTACAAATCCTGTTCCTATGGTTTTACTTATGCTGATAATTTTCGTACAAACTCGCAGGGAATCGTTTGGAGTATAGTGTTACCATTTCTGGAGTTTCCCTTAAGATTATTTTCCTATCACGCCCAGGCTACGTTAGATTCAGAGTTGTTAGATTTGGGGATTATTTTCATACTTTCCTAGAGTCCCTTCACAATTGGGCAGGGGGAGTAGGGGGGAGGAGTGGTAACTGAAAGCTAGCAGAAGACGGAAAATTGGTTAAAATAAAAATACAATTAGAAACAAATGGTTTGTTGTGGAAGCTTTGACCGCCAAACATGACACTAAATCAAAAATGATATGTATTTTGAAGATCATAAAGTTTGGCTATGAATGAAAGTCTATTTGGTAACATTTACTATCTGTCAGTTACCACTATTTCTATGGCGCATAGACGCGCCCGGGTGCAAAATTTACCTCGGGCCGCCCCTACATGAGAATATGTTTATAATGAACTTATTCATTAATATATTTTCGATGTCTTGTTCTTTCTGTTTATGCTCTTAGTTTGACTGGACATTTTGTTTCTTGTTAAAAATCCAAATTAGTTGAAATATTATAAAATAAGTTTCAATTTTAAGCTTATCTCTTCCATAAAATCTCTTTCGTCTTTTCCATCGGGGAGTTTTGTTTTGATTACTCTTTTCCTTACATCAATAAATTCCTCTTTGAGTTTTAAATATTGGTGTATTTCTGACTCAAAGACTGCAAATAATTTCTCAAATTAAACACATATGACTGTAAAGATTTAAAAAGGTGTACTGCCTGGCAGATAATTGAATTGTTTTACCCATCCTAAAATTATATTCCAAATTAAATACATTAAAGCGGCTTTCCGTCATAATGTTCAACAATTTGTTTATTGACAGAATTTTTTCGTTAGAGTTTGTTATATTGTTATTCGTATAAAGGTTGTACTTGTGTTTATATTGAAATTTAATTACTATTTTTATTTAATTAACATCATTAAATGCACATTGTTACAACACAATCTAATACATGATTTAATTTATTGAGGTCTTTACTCTCCTGGACCACACATCCAGTGTCTTCAACAATTGTATCGCCTTTAAAATACAAAAGAACATTCGCATGGAAGCCGTAAGGCTCCTCCTCTCACTACAACCTGCACCAATCAGAGCCATCACCCCAACTCATAACAACAGGGATTTGCCCAAAGAGAAATTTGTAGAAGACCACCTGTGTGAGCATTCTTACGATAGCCAAGGAATGCCAATGTACAAACATCACAATCATTTGTAAAACTAGCATTCTTTGGTCGACCCAGACCCACCCGTGCAAGACGAACACAATATTACAAACCCAGTCAAGCAAATATGAAATTATTATATCAACCTCAATAGCTACTACAACATTGATTGAGGATGTTGAATGATGATGTTATGATTGGTAGGTTTTTCGTCTACTTTTTTTCCAATATAAGATAAAACTTTATTCAGACTTTAAAAACAGCTTACATACATAACATTATAGCTTCCCGATTGATGGGGAAAATAAAAACCACTGACATAATGTATTCTTCCCGTTAGTTAATTTTCTGTCAAACAACTAATCATAGTGGTATCTTATTCTCTCTGACCCGGAAAAATATCTAGCAGATTTTGAAAGCGAAATTGGATGCCGGTTTTGGAAATATTCAAGACTGTGTGAATAACAACATAGTCATATTTGTATTATTAGTTCCAAATATTTCCTCCCCTTTCATATGTGTGTTAGGCCTATTACATGCATCCTTGACTCATGATGTTTCCACTTCCTGTTTTGTATAACCATGTGCGTACACCGGTCGCTATGTTATCTAACTTGTAACTTTATCAATTAAAATACTAATCCATTTATATAGCACACTAAAGTTATAGTGATTATTCAATTCCATGAACCTTTGTAATTATAACTGTAACAGGTTATGGGCCCAGTCACCGCGGATTGAATTATTACGGATGGATTGGTAAAGTTGTTTTGTGTAAAACGCGGCGTGTTGTTCGTGGTCGTCAAGGTCATGCGATGGCGTCTTTATATTTAAAAAAAAAAGCAAAAAGTTTGTTACAAGAATGGATAAAATATATTTAAACACGGGTGCGAAGCTTGAAGGAAGTGCAAATTGGAATGTGTGGAAATTCCAAGTCAAAGTTATACTACAAGCTATGGGGTTATATGGCTTGGTCGATGGGAGTGAACCAAAACCGGAGACAACAGCTGCAAATTACGCCGATTGGATCTCAAAGAACGGGAAAACTCAAGGAGTCATCGTAATACATCTGAACGGAAAGGTTATAGTGCACATAATTAACACTACATTAGCCGCGGAAATGTGGACAAAACTGATTGCGGTATTTGAGAGCAAGTCTGAAATCAGTCTGCACCTAGAGCAACAGAAATGTTGTTCACTTAAGTGTAAAGAAGAAGAGATTTTAATCTTTTTCGCTAAACTTGAAGAAATCCGAGGAAAAACAGCGCAACTGGGAGAAAACATTCCTGACAAAATGTTAATCACGAAGATATTAATGCGTTACCAAATAAATTCAAACATTTTGTTGCAGCCTGAGAATCCGTACCGACGGAGAAACAAAGCATTGATGAGTTGAAAGCACGCCTACTCATTGAAGAGGAGCGGCAACATGAGATAGATGTACCGGCAACTGCAGGAACTTCTGTGGCGCTGGCGAGCAAGAGTTAACAGAATACGGTGAAGTGTTTCAAATGTGGTAAAATAGGCCACTACAAGCGAGACTGTAGATCATCAAAGGGACCTTGTCATTTTTGTAAGAAGGTTGGTCATCACATTAATGAGTGCAAAGTTCGATTAAATAAGCAACAGCATAAGGGAAACAATAATGAAATTACAGTTAATCATGCCCAAGGGAACGCGTTCATGGTCAACTTTAATAATAACCAAAATTGTTTAGTTGACACTGGAGCAAGTGAACATATGTGCTACATAAAGGAACAATTTGCGACATACACAGAACTGTCCGATGTTAAAAAGATCGTGATTGGTAATGGAAGTGAACTGGATACAGTAGGTTTGGTACTGTCGAACTTAAAGCGTATGATGGTAGGAAATGTGTAATCCAGGCTCTAGAACGAGAGGGATTCAATACAATAAAATAAATTAACATTGCAACCTTTAGATTAATAGGAGTGCGCAGTGTAACTAACATTATGTTTTGAGGTCAAAGATTAGCAGGGTATACAACCCATCACCAACGCACGCCACTCACTCCTAGAAGCGTGAAAAAACACTGTCCAACTTCAAAGGTCAAATTATATTTCATATGAAGAAGTCGAAGACTAAGTTAAAAGGACTTGGAAATTACACTTAACTAAAACCTAGGGATAAATGGCGTAACTAGAATAGTAAACAGTCTTAAAGAAAACTTTGATTTTATTTCAGACAAAATCTTATTCGAGAACAATACCCTTCTTTTAAAGCCCTGCCTACCCATAAATGCACGGTTCTAAACAAAAGAATTTAAAACAAAATATATTTAATAATTCAACATTGTTGTTTTTTATTTATTTTAGTAACATATCTGGGCATCTTTCATAATTCTTATGGAATTTTCAAACCATGCTAAAAATAGTTATTGAAATATTTTCATTAAAATGTTTCCATTTCAATGCATTTTAAATGGGAAAACAAAAATTATTAATGGATTTATTTATTTTATTGTACAATTAAGCTAGAGTGTTTGTTTATAACATACTATTTAATGAATAATTTCTTTTTCTTTTTAGACATATTTTTTAATTTGGGTTAGCTTCAATAATCACGACGATATTGAGCTATAACGACTCCCAAGTCGACCCTCTAGTCAAAATACATGGTTTTAAATACAACTTTTCCTTCTGCAACTAGTTGTCATAGCTGATAATAGGTGCCGTTAGTATGATCATTACCCATTTACAAGCTAGTATCATTTTGCAAGCGTTGGCTAACCTGCTGTATCGGAATGCAGGCGACAATGGAGGGTTAAACTAATCTCTGTGACCTTCTTGAGTCAAAGAAACATTAATACCATGTACGTTAGGATAAGAAGGGCCAATGTCCAGTTATGAAAATTTGCGTAATTAAATCTAAACAATTAAACATCTTAATATATTCAGTAACTAAAATACTCACAAAGTCTTCCTGCTGTGTTAATAAATATAGTTGGTCCCTACTTACTTCAATGAAAGTATTACTCTAGTGATACATTATTTTCAAAGAAAAAACCACATGCTTCTCTATACACAAAGTTTTATGACATTAGCCCTTATTTAACTGAGGCAGTAAAACATGTAAAATTCTTCACTCTTATCTTATATTCTTTCTTGAGTTTTCTCATTCCTTAGCACTACACGTTGTAATAATAAGTGTTAATATTCAAAGTAAATGAAAACTACTGTACATTGAATTTTTAATCCACTATTATAATAAATAAAAATAAACATTCCTGCTCATATCAAACATAGTTATTTTAAATAAAATTTAGTCTAAATGTAATTTGGAAACGTTCTCAGTATAATTTTATATACTAGTTTTTATTTTACGGTCTAGGATTTGACTCTCATTGGACTTTGGAATAAGTTATTTTTCAAAAAGTTAATGAACAAAGTTTTTGGTAGTCAAGATGTGAAAATGTTAATTTTATTTTATTAGCGTGTTAAATGTGATTACTTTTAATTTGAACCTGTTGCATTCTCGCAGTTTGTGCGCTCGTTTCGGAAGAAATGTATCGAATCCCGAACAATAAGTAGCCACGGTGATTACTTTTTATATAATTAACAATATGTGACCTTTGTTGCTTTCGAACAAAATCCAAGGGATTGTATAAATTTTGAGGTTGAGAAGTATTTACAAAATATTATTTTATATCCTTGTGAATAACAAGTTTATGAAGAAAGGGCGCACAAAGAAAATCAAAGATATAATTGATTATTTAACTTCTTGTAGTAAAGGGTAAGTTTTTTTTAATGGTATGCATATTACTGGCGCTTAGGCTATCTGTATCTACTAATTTAAGTACAATGGATGAGCAGCGATACTATTTTATTTACTGTAGAAATAATATCAAAATTAAGATACAAATAAATACTTCTATATAACAATGCAGCGATTATTCTGATATTTCAAGTACTTTTTTTTTAAAGAAAAGCTCTTAGCTGAAAGTAAATGTTACTAACACTCTGTAACGCACTTATTGTATGTTCAAAATCTCTTGTGCCCTGGCCGAGTTCGTATCATGCTAGTACTAAGTAATTTCAACCTAACAGGGAATCGAACTAGTCAAGTTATTGAGCTGATTAATTTACGCACTCAGTGTTCAGTCATGGCACTTTAGCAATATTGACTACGACATGAAGCCGATGATAAGTAAATATATATTTAAAACCATTAAAATTAATGAACTTTTGTGTTCCCTATGCCATAAAGTAAGTAAGTAAGTAAGTATTTGATACCCGACCACCTCTGTTGTATAGTGGTCAGATTTACTGGCTTCAGATACTGAAGTCCCAAGTTCGATCCCCAGTGCCCCTAATTCTGTCTGTGAAGCAGTGGGTCTGAAACGGAACCAAAATCAACCTCGTGAGGACAAATGAGGAGATAATTGAATGAATAAGTAGCGCTTCAGTCTAGAAAACTGAGATAGAAGTCTGGAGGGCTCGTTGTGCTAACCACATGGCACCCTCAGCTTGAAAATGTTGGCCCTATCTTTGCCAACATACGGCAGCCTCTCGATCGGTATAGCCTGCTTGCAGGCTGACACCATGGAGATATTACTCAAGTTAAACTCTACCAATAGGATAAAAAATTATTCCCAAAAACATTTATTTCTGGAAAATTGTGTAAATCCTATAGATGTTTGAAAACTGTAAACACCGTATTAAATAACAGATACCCACTTCAGTGGCTGAGTGGTCTAAGGTGTCACTAGTGTTAAATTGGCCTGCTGATAGCGGAGCACTTGGGGTGCAAATCCTGGTCGAGTCTATTGAGGGTAGTTTTTCCTAAATTGTTTCCCATCTTCCTAAATAAAAATGCTGGTAGATAACCTCTCAAATGCTTCTTTCCTCATTACCACCCAATTAGATTATCATATATGCGTATAACATGAACAGGTAGTATGACGTGGTGATATCAGTAATAAAAATAACAGATATATTTATAGTCAAAATTGTTATAGTCTTAGAAATGAAACCGCTTTTAAAATATGTTATTGCCTCCTTAGCCTTTAAATTTTAAAAATTAGCCAAAGCACAGTGGCCAAATTTAGCACATTAAATTTTAGTTATTTTTTATTTTACCTGCTTACTAATAAACTCAAATAAATGGTACAACAAAATCGTATAGGTTATTTATTATAGTTAGTGACAAAACCTTCAAAAATAAGTTATCTCTAACTTTACCTTAAATAAATTTTTCTGATAAATAAGTGTACATTATTATTTATCACTACCCTCACCAGATATTTATTTGAAAAAATTTCAATAGTGGTACAACAGCATTAATCTGGAGTCACGTGACACTTTGATATGCTAATTACTCAAAATGGGTACGGGTACAAAACTTTCTCTTTGTGGTACAAAACGGTACAGAACTAGTATAAAACTTTGGCATGAAAAAATTCAAAAGTGGTACAACAGCATTAACCTGGAGTCATCACTTTTATATGCTAATTACTCAAAATGGGCACGGGTACAAAACTTTTTCTTTGTGGTACAAAACGGTACAAAACTAGTACAAAACTTTGGCATCAAAAAATTCAAAAGTGGTACAACAGCATTAACCTGGAGTCACCACTTTGATATGCTAATTACTCAAAATGGGTACGGGTACAAAACTTTTTCTTTGTGGTACAAAACGGTACAAAACTAGTACAAAACTTTGGCATCAAAAAATTCAAAAGTGGTACAACAGCATTAACCTGGAGTCACCACTTTGATATGCTAATTACTGAAAATGAGTATGGGTACAAAACTTACTTGTGTTACAAAACGGTACAAAACTATTATAAAACTTTGGCATCAAAAAAAGTTCAAAATCAAAAGGGGTACAACCGCATTTACCTGGAGTACGTGGAGTACTCACTTTGATATGCTAATTACTCAAAACGGGTACGGGTACAATACTTTTTCTTTCTGGTACAAAACGGTACAAAACTAGTACAAAACTTTGGCATCAAAAAAAGTTCAAAATTAAAAAGTAGTAAAACAGCATTAACCTTGAGTCACCACTTTGATATGCTAATTACTCAAAATGGGTACGGATACAAAACTTTGGCATCAAAAAAAGTTCAAAATTCAAAAGTGGTACAACTGCATTAACCTAGAGTCACCAATTTGATATGCTAATTACTCAAAATGGGTACGGGTACAAAATGGTACAAAACTAGTACCAAACTTTGGTATAAAAAATATTCAAAAGTGGTACAACAGCATTAACCTGGAGTCACCACGTTGATATGCTAATTTCTCAAAACGGGTACGGGTACAAAACGGTACAAAACTAGTACTAAACTTTGGCATCAAAAAGGTTCTAAATTCAAAAGTGGTACTACAGGTTAATGGACGTCTAGCTGACTGGAATGAATAAGCTAATTTTTCTGCTCGAGAGTGTGATTGTATCTTGACGTTATGTCTCCCCACGTTTAGTCAAACTTGGTCGCCTACACACTTTACGGTCCGGCACTACACTTCTTATCTCTCTCAATTCTTGGAAAAAAGTTTGCTCGCTGCCTTTAGTGATTACCGGTCGTGGTCGCCAGTCTCCCAATTGTTTAAACAAACCAGTAGTTCTGCCAACCTAATGGCTGGAATCCACCAGTTTGTATAACGTTAGCAACGCCATCTATTTTAGAGCTGAAAGCTCAACACACCGCCAGAGAGGGTAGGCAGGGCCTTAACGAATCTTAGAAAGTTTCGTATATATACAATATCAACAAAAGCTAAAGTGTAACAATAACACTTATGTTCTTCACAAAAAATATTTATGAACATAAGTTAATTAAATTTAAATGCATGGCCTTATTCAAATGGTGTATGACAACATCTAACATATTTCAGTGATAGTTGTGAAAAAGTAATACAAAATATTAGCCAACAACTTTAAAGTTGTGTAGTTACACAACAAACGACTAGTCTAATTGTCTAACCTAAAGATCATTAACCAACTCTGTCAACATTTGATTGACATTGAAACATGACTCATAAGTTAGATAAATAACGTTAACTAGATAAGAGTAGCAATCAACGTAATGCATAATTATATTAACCATTTGAAAAGTTATGTCCTAATGTTAGAACTACCTTTCCCTATAAATATTACTCCATTTTGCATTGCAACACACTTTCAAAATTAATATATTTATTTTGAACCGCATAAGTTAACTAACAATTAGAAAAATTCAGACCTAACTTTTAGAAAAAACTTCCCCACATTATTTTCTTTTAACAAAAGTCATATTCACTACAATCCTTTTGTAAAATAAGAAAAGTTACTCTATATTCCGTAAAAGAACGAAGATTCATATAAGATATCAACAACAATATTTAAACTTAAAAATGACCAAAATGGAATTTAGAAAAATTACAATATTTATTAATTTACGCCAAGAAGGAATTTCTCCTTACATTGTATAGGTATGTCCTTGAAGCCTACGCTTCGTTCTAGTGTCCGAGCCTAATCCAAGAGTGGTCTCTTTCTTGATGGACGCTCTTTTATATGGAGCACAACTCATCGAACACTCGAGACGGGATTACACAAGGGTGGGGATCACTGAGTTCAAACACACGGGGAGAGGGGATGTACGCGGTACTAGAAGCGTTGAGAGTCTTCTGGCAGTTTCTATCTTTTTCTACACGTCCATGTTGTTATTGAGACGGGTGGCGGTGTCTAGTGGCATGATGTGGCAATAGCCTCGGAGCTCTCAGAATTTTGGGTATTGTTAGTGCGTCCTGACGTGTGTTCTTCCCGCAGCCAGTCTAGTCGGTGAAATTGGGTAAGTGATGTTTTGATTTACTAGCCAAATTTTGGTTAACTTGTGGCAATAATTGCTACAAATGGATTCAAACAACACTGAACAATGTATTGTATGTACCTAAAATGACTGTGAACTTATTTTCAGTGAGGAGTGTCATGGACAGAGGCTATCATATGACCTTTGACAGTGAGTTGTGTAAAATAATGAAAGATGGCCAAGTGTCTGCCATTGGCCATAGGCATAACAAGATGTACGTTATGCATTTCAGTTCATATGAACATGCTGCTATAGGTTATGGTAAGAACAGTTTAACCGAGTGGCATGAACGTCTGGGTCATCAGAATGTGAAATATGTGAAGAAGATATTGGACAAAAATAATATAATGTATGAAGCAGATGAGAAAAGTTGTGAAAGTTGTCTGAAAAGAATAATGCAAAAAATTCCATTTAAGCGGAGTGAAACGTCAACAACTCGAACCTGTGATATGGTACACATGGATGTGTGTGGACCAATGGAAGTTCCATCGCTCGGTGGATCAAAGTATTTTCTACTAATAAAGGACGATTATTCTGGATATAGACATGTGTATTTTATCAAAAATAAAAGCGAAGTGGTATACAATATGAAACCGTTTTTAAACCTAGCTGAACAAGACACGGGTAACCGAGTGAAAATAGTACGAACAGATAAAGCCCCATTTGTGCTAAACCGAACTGGGAGGAGAAATGTGCCAGATAAAACTCCTTATGAACTTTGGTTTAATCAAACTTATGATGTAAGTAAGCTTAACATATTTGGTTCACAAGTGCATGTACATGTTCCAAAACAAAAGCGACAGAAATGGGACCCAAAAAGTGTGAATGGACTGTTCGTTGGCTACGGAGAAAATACAAAAGGGTACTGGATCTACTTCCCCAACACAAACACAGTGGAATTGAGATGAGACATGGCTTTTGTAAAAGATAATAAACAATGCCAAACAAATGATGTTCAAGAGTACGGAAATAAAATAAGCCTAGTTCCGAAATCGAACACGGCAGAAGTCAAAAATAACCAGGAGGTGATTGAGATTCAGGAGTGCAATCCAGATGGCAGTGACTTTGAAGATCGTGACGCAATAAAAGAAGCAACCCAGCCTGAAGAATCACAAGATAGCTCTGACATTAAAGAAGTGAGAGAAGCTGGTAAACGATTTACGAAGAAACCTGTATGGCATAAATACTTTGAAATGAGTTTCATAAGCATGTTGCAAGAACCAAATTCATATGAAGAAGCAATAAATAGTGATTATTCTGATGAGTGGAAAGATGTTATGGACAAATAATTAAGTGTGCTACTTGAAAACAATACGTGGACAAATATGCCAACCCCGGTAAACAAATGTGTGATAGATAATAGGTGGGTTTACAGAGTGAAAAATGATAGTAAGGGAAACCCATCTCAATTTAAAGCACGGCTGGTAGCCAGAGGCTTCCAGCAAAATGAAAATTTTGAAAAGTATGATGTGTATTCTCCTGTTGCAAAAATTACTACATTTCGTATTCTATTGGGTATTGCAAATAGGTTAGGTTTACCAGTCCACCAAATGGACGTTCAAAGTGTTTTTTTTTTGTATGGTGATATAAATGAAGAAGTGAACATGCGATTACCTAAGGGATTAAACTGTGATGATAATACTTTGTGTAAACTTAACAAGTCAATATATGGCCTAAAGAAGTCGCCAAAATATTTGAATTCGAAATTTGACGATGTAATAACTAAAAAGGGGTTGGTTCGCTCTCAAAATGATTTTTTGTTTTTATACCAAATGCGACGCTGAGAACAAAGTGTACTTGTTATTATTTGTAGATGATATTTTGTTGTATAGCACATGCAGGAAAGAAATTGATGATTTAAAGGTATTTAAGTAACTTTTTTTTGTATGAAGGATTTAGGTTTGGCAACTAACTACTTAGGTATATGTATTAACCAAGACATAGAAAAAGGTGTGACTGAACTGTGCCAAACAAATTACGTAGAGCAAGTTTTTATTAGAGTTGGTATGTTAGAATCTAAGCCTATGTCCACACCTATGGAAAATAAATTTAAATTTGTTAGGCCTGAAACAAGTGACGTAAAACTGGAGTCTAAATGTTGACAAATTATAGGCTGTCTTATGTATGCAGTTATAGGGACACGGCCGGATTTGTGTACTAGTGTGTCTTATTTAAGTAGATACCAAAATCATGCAAATGATGTGTTGTACCAAGCTATAAAAAGAGTATTAAGGTATGTCAAAAACACATTACATTTAAAACTTGTCTTTAATAGCAACTCTAGCAATGACATTTTGTGTGGGTTTGTGGACTCTGACTGGGGAACTGATACAAATGATAGAAAATCTACATAAGGTTTTGTTTTTAAAATGTTTGGGTGTTGGTCATCAAAGAAACAACAAACTGTAAGTCTGTCTTCTACCGAATCCGAGTGTATTGCATTAAGTTCAGTTGTTGTTGAAGCCTCTTGGCTAAGAAAGCTAATTGATGATTTTAAATTGTTGACAACCAAGCAGCAATTAGTCTAGGTAACAATCCTGAAAACAACAAGAGAGTCAAACATGTAGATATTAAGTTCAATTTTATCAAACAAAAGATAGAAGAAGGTGTAATAATTTTGAAATATATAAAGTCTGAAGACCAAATGGCCGACATGTTTACCAAACCATTGGCAAAGAGTAAGTTTATTACTTTTAGAAACATGCTGTGTGTTATGTAATGCTTTACATGAGTATTCATAGTAAAGATTGAGGGGTCATTAAGATAAGCCTACTTAAATATATATATCATTAATCATAATACTGCTAAAATTAAAAACTAAAATGTCAAATAGTAACTTGTTAAGGGGGCGTGTGTGAATAACAACATAGTCATATTTGAATTATTAGTTCCAAATGTTTCCGCCCCTTTCATATGTGTGTTAGGCCTATTAAATGCATCTTTGACTCATGATGTTTCCACTTCCTGTTTTGTATAATCATGTGCGTACACCGGTCGCTGTGTTATCTAACTTGTAACTTTATCAATTAAAATACTAATCCATTTATATAGCACACTAAAGTTATAGTGATTATTCAATTCCATGAACCTCTGTAATTATAACTGTAACAAAGACCTTTATCAATTTATTCACCCATTAATATGTCTGTAATGGAAGACCATAATGCCACATCCATTGAAAAGCTTACACTCTTTAAATAATCATTATGCTCATCTTGCAATGGCATTTACATTATCTAAATATGCAGTTACTTCGCTTGTATATTCTTTTGTTGTTTCTGTATTTGAACCCACTGTCAGTATATCTAAACTTGCACCGTTCATTTGATTTTTAAATTCCTCGAAAATTTATCTCTTAGCTCTATAATCTTGAATGAAGTGTAATTTTGAATTTAGAGCATCTGGAATTGATGGTGAAATACTCGTTAAATGTTAATTTAGATAGTTTGGATACAATTACTAAATTTTCTTATGCCAGTTTCTATTTATTGGCTCGCTCAAATATTTTCTTGTAAAATACATTGTCTCAGATGAATAATGAGTCAAATAATGACGAGTAGTTATAGTGAGAACGAATTACAAATAGGGGGAACGTGTCCTCAATCTGCTTATAAAAAATCTAAAAACCATTATAAATAATCACAAAAGTTTATTTTATATAATTATTATTGAAGTTAAAAAGATGATTTTTTAAGATATAGATAAATAGTTTTGAGCCCTCTTGTAGAAATCTAATATCTGATTTTTATATTTTAAAAAAGTAATGTAAATCCAAATACAAATAAGGCAAATAATAATATACTTTTTTGTAAAAAGGTGATTCATCAGAAAGACAACTATGTTTGTATCAAACTATGTTTAAACACATCAAAATTCATATACAATTTCTGTTTACTGATAATGCCAAGATTTTAATCAATTTATGATGTTGGTTGAGTCTAAATACACTTCATTTAATAGAATAATTACCACAGTATATTAAAACAGATATTAGTAAAGATTTTATCTAAAGATAATATAGAATTAATAGGAATAGACAATAATAAGTTTATAATTTAATTATGTCCAAAGAGGAATTTAAAAAAATTACAAGTTTATAAAAATAATATTTGTGAAGCTATTTATATTTTTTTAAATATATTTTTACATTTCTCGCATTTTAAGTGTTCTTTTTTGCCTAGTAAGGATTTATAGTGTTGCGAACGCAATACTGCGTAAAAGATTTGTTTTTAATGTATTATGCTAAAAAAAAAATTAGTTTATTTTCTGTTTTTTCCCCAAAAACTTATCACTATCCATCTGGATCATAGGCATTTAGCTACACTAATGAGCTAATGTCAAGGAAGGTGGAATTTAAAAGACACGTACATTTTTCTAGAGGGAGATTATAAAACAATTTAAGAAAAAACCCTCTCGGTACATACAGTTGGAATTTTAGCTCCAAACTATTGTCACTGGTAAATCATACTAAATGAGCTTGACATTTAGTCTACCAACCCCCTGGTGCTGACGAAAATGTATGGTGTCTATATTTTTTAAAGTATATATATTAAAAATGTTAATGATTATTTGATTTTTACATTGCATGTTGTGTAGAAATAGAATTTATGCTTGTAAATGCTTTATTGTTTTATTGCAAATGTTAATAAATATTGTAATATTTGTAATTTGTAATGTTTGTATCCATCTTTTATTTTACTTTATAGGTACCAATAGACGTGATTAGGAGCTTCCTGAAGAATGGAAAACACAGTTTGAACTATTTTAAACTGTACCATCTCTTTTTTTTTTCACTTTAAATACTCGTCTGCTGAAATTTCTATCCACAAAATTTATTCTATAGGCGGCAATATAAACATCTGGTAAAATAGGAGTTTTTAAACATTATAAATAGACCTACACACATTAATGGTTTTAAATACATAGTATCAAATTTTAACATTCAGTTTTTTCTTTATTAATTTAATTTAAAATATTTAAAAATAAAATTAAATTATAAATCAATTTTTGAAAAGACAGCATATTTTTCGGCTGGGACAACAGGTCTCTTATTATTACTTAGAATTAATTACCAAGCTTATAGTGACAGGTGATTATGATGGATATTTTTATTTTTTCTGTTGTATTTAACTACTCATAATATTAATTGCTGACAATGGGCATGGCGCATGGGGTAAGTCTGTCAGTAATTTAAACTATTTTATAGATGGTTTTTAATATACGTGTAACATACTGGGGTGGGGATAGGTGGGCTTAATATAGTCCAAGCCCCTACAAAATATAAAAGGGGGGCTTGAGCAGCCCCACCCTCAACCCAGTTGTGTAGTCCTATATAACGGCCAGGCTAAAGTGAAACACTGAGGAACTGAGTGATCTCTGTTGGTGATATGGGTTAAAAATGATATATTAAATTTATGATTCATCCAATTTAATTTAATTTAATTCAATAGACAGATTGCAACCAACAAAAATGTTACACAAATTAAATGTATCCACCCATAAATAAAACAAAGCAATACATTGACAATTCACTTTCTGATAAGATTTCTTCAACTATTGTAAATACACATTTGTCCAACATTTTCTCCCCACAAACTGTGTTCTTAAGAGAGGATCGATCCAGATATTGTAGTCAGGAAGAGTCATTGGTTTTTACTGTCCTCAAGTATAAATATAATATTTAATTAATAATGATGAAATTGCTAAATTATGAAAATAATTATTTTAGTTATAATAATAATAATAATAATAATAATAGGAATTTTAATAAAACCACAATTTTGATAAGCATATTTGTAGTTTTAACCCAAGAAAACAACATAAAACAAAAAGTCGTTCTCACAAAAAAAAAATATATATATATATATATATACATTAGTAAAATAAGTCTGTATTCATATAAAATCTATTCATTATGAATGGGTGGTGATCACCCCAATCGGCCTCACTTTAAAGTATAGTTCTCAAGTGGGTCTCTACTAAAGTTACCCCACGTCGATTCCAATGGACCATATCCATTCTTTTGTTTGAAGGATGATCCATAACCTATAAAATGAATCAAATATAAAATATGTTATGTTATCAAATCATTTTAATAGGTTTAGAATTGAATAAAAATTTTAATACACTTGAATTTTCTTTAAGGCAAATTGCTTCACCAATAGATTGTGCACACAAACTTGAAAAGGCCTTAATGTTACAATATAGTCTGAGAAATTATATGTTTGGTGTTTGAATTTTTCTAACGAACTTGACCGATCACCCCCTTTCCCCTTTGGCCCTCTCCATCCTTCACTAATTCCCCCTAATTATGTATATCTACATTACTGAATTAGAGACAATGTCTTTTGGATTAATTTCCTTCTCATTTGTTGCTGCCTGTAATCTCCTATGTGGGCTACTTGCCATGATGGCCCTTTTTGATGGGAGATCAAAGGAACAATAAAGTGACGGACTTGTAAAGAAGTTGATTAAATAAAATTGTGTACATTGTGGTGTTTGGTTAGTCAGAAGGTTTAGGTATAAAAGTATGGGTTAACCCCCAACTATTAGTTTACTACTAGTTTATACTATTATTTGGACTCCCTCCTTTCCAATTATGCCATCATGCTAAACAAACACACTGTATAAAGAGCTGAACATTCACAACAAGTGTGTGTTGATGTTTTGGACTATTGGGTATACATGACGAGATAGCACTTTTATATACACACGCACTCTGGGTTCTTACCGCCACAAACAAGTCACTAAAGGTGTCAGTCAGTTAAAAATTCAAATAACGTGTACTTCAGTGTAAACATTGAGTATTAGCACATACCGTTAAAAAGAATCCAAGTTGATCGTTCCGGCATCTTGAATAAACAAGCCATAAATATCTATGGCCCACACTGCATTTTGTTCTGAAATTATGTTACATTAAGTTACAAGAGTTACAATAACAATAGATTTGAAATATGTTTATTTTTTAGTAATTTACATATCACTAACAAGAGTGGCTGCGTGGCTTAAGAAGTTAGGCTCACATTTTCCTTACCGTTAGTTGAGGAATTGAGTACCTATTAAAAAAAATCCGTATGTGTGTTACAAATATGGTTTTCAAATTATTAATTTTTACATTATTACTCTACACTTATGAGAGTGTCTTTTTGGCCCCATGGATTATATCGTCAATAACTATTTTGTTTTTGCAAAAATACACACGCCAAACCTTGAAATTTTGTTTATTGGCACCTATATAAGTGTGTCTACTTTTTAAACAATAATGCTTAAAGCCAAGATATTCCAACTGCTAACTCGACATTATAGATTTATTGAAGTTAGGATGAGTAATTCCATTCACCACTAAACGAGATTAGGCGTTGAATCTTAGAAGCTTTATGTGGTCTTCCTCCGAAAGCTTTGGGATGGTCGGGACTGTGAGCACGACCACGCTTCTGATAAACCTAGATAATAATTTAATTATTGTTTTTAACCGCATGGTCAACTTTGTCAGTGTGAGTCCTTGTTGTGAACATGAGTTTAGAAGAGTGTTTTTGTTATATTTTGTTAAAGTCGGTCAATCAAAGTGTACTCAGTGAAACAATTTGAACTTAATATTTACCAGAAAATCGTTCACGCCAAACATAAACAGGACATTTTCTTTTAAAGGTCTGCCACTCAAAAGGTTACTGCTCAACCGGCGTAATAGTTGAGCAGATGTCTGCCCCGATATGCACAGCCCTAGCTGCAGCGCACCCTTTGCTGGTATCAACAAACACAAATAACAATAAAGACACTCAATGTAAATTTTATACTGCGTTAGTAAAAAAATATTTTGTTTGAGGGGCAACGAAATGAGGGAGACAACAAGTGGATTAAAAGTAGCCCTTTTTAGTCATATATGTTAATAGTAGTGAATTGGAGAAGAACGACAATAAATGAATTAGTATTCAATTTTTCGTACTGGATTACATCACTAAATACGCTTAAGATATACTGAGAGTTTTACTATTTGTTGCAAACATCTTTTTTAGTTTTGCGCCTTTCTGCCCGTCCGGAATCAGTGACATAGCCAGTATTTCATTTCGGGGGTGACTATAGGAAAGTTCCTCCTCCATCTATCGGCCTGATTGTAACACCCCCCCCCCTTTCGCCGCACAACCAACCCTATAGTAGTACTCCCCCTCTCTCCCCACTACCATCCCTATAGTAGTACACTCCCCCTCCCCACACTGGCGCAAGCACATATTATTATTATTATTATTATTATTATTATTATTATTATTATTATTATTATTATTAGCACCACGTCTTACTTCCCGTTCAGGTTATACGCACTTACGCTAAATATGTAATGGTAGGGTGATTGTGAGATGAATTGGAGGACCTACAGTTTAACTTGAGATCCGAACCACGGTGGAGGCCTGGAATTCCCCACATTCACAAGATGTCTCGTCAGAGGTACATAATATTGAAATTGTGTTAGATCACGGTTCACTTATCTCAAACAAGCATATCATAGTATTATGGTATAAATACACTGTGGGTTGTACAACATTTTTGAGCTGCGATACCATAAACAGCGTTTCTCAATTAAATTTTAGTTACGGAACCATTAAATATTTCCTAAAAAATATCAAAACTCCTTGAATATTTTTAGAATAGCATAAAAAAATGCGCCGCAGACAAAACAAGTGCTTGGGTCAAGGTCAAGTACCTTCAAATTTAAAGTTAATATTTTTCAAGGTGGAAGGCAACTACACACTTTGTCCTCTTACTAACTGTAATGTAACTGACTTGCCCCTGAAAAGTATGTGAAAGCATTGACAATAATATCGTCCTAATTTTATAAACGTATTTCATTTTATTTAAATTATGTAGTATATTAAATGGCGCTTAAAGCACTTCTTCTTCTAAGAAGGCAAAAGCCACTGATCAGTGACGTCACGCACGTGACATTAGTAAAGTCAAGTTGACAATATAAGATTTTTAAATAATAACTTCCTCTTCTGGAAAGTTCGAATAGAGATTTTAAAAAGTAACTTGAGTCAGTTTCCGGCTCTCGAAGCTCCTAGTAAAACCGAGATGTTCTTGTCTTGTATTTTAATTTTTTATAACACGACCTTCTCGAAGCTTCCATGAGCAATGGATATATATACATAGAATGGTGCAATGTAAGAACAGTACTGCTCACTACTCACTAGTCACTTGACGTCCAGTCCTTGAACTACTCGGACTGCAACTTCTGTCCGCGATCCCTACAATAGGCCGCGTATATATTCAACGACATGATCTATTTTCTCCTGAAATAACCTGAGATTTATAAATTAAAAAAACATGTCAACATAAAAAGTGTGTATTAATTATACAAGATTTAAATCACCAATAATTCTTCAATTGGCGCCCATCACGCGGGACGAATATTTCAATAACACTTCAATTGGCGCACAACGTAGGGACCCGTAATCAATAATTCAACATAACATATAAATAAATGAAACCTCTTGTATACCTACCTTCAGGGGAAAGAAATTTAGGTTTTACTCTTAGTTAAATGTTAATTACAAAATGAGCATAGCTTTCAACTTAACTAAAAGGACTAATTTTTTAATGGATGCCGTATAGTTAGAATTAAAATTTTATGAAGTAGGTAGGCACAACGAGAACTTGAATAAAATAACAATCTTTTTATAAAACAATTATCATACAAATTATGACGTCACTGTGCGATCTTTTTGGTCTGGTTAAACGGTGCATAAACGTTGAGCTATCATTATGAAGTATTTGCATGTAGTTCAATACAGCTTGACTAGCTGTATCCAAAATGCTGGGAAACTGTGTACAATGTTAAAAGGGTGATTTACTTTAGATTTTAGATTTTTACATAATTAGTAATTAGTTATATCCGCCTCGGTGGCCGCATGGTCTAAAACGTCACTTTTGTAATATACTAAGCAAGGAGACTGGGAGACTGGGGCTCAAATCAGATTTGGGTGTAGTGAAGGTGATTTTTTCTAAATGGGTTTCCACTCTTCCTCCATGCAAAGAAGGTACACTTCCTCTTAATCCAACCTTATTAATCCCTAACACATTAGAATAATTTGTCCAAAAGAGTAGGCTATAACCCAGTGGTTCCCAACCTGTGTGCCACCAAAATTTACTAAGATTTTAATTTACTAAAGATGATAATTTTGACTTATTAAAATAACTTTGAATTTATTCGCCCCCAAAATAATGGATTTAAAGCTAAATGAAAATCAAAATATTTTATCCGCTTTTGGGTTCCCATGTCTATTTCCAGTTTATTAGAAATATATCGATTGTTCGAATATTACGACCATAGATATAGATTAGAATAGATTAGATGAGAATTTATTTTTCGCTCTCTCTTGCAATATTGTTAGTGGCTATTAACATATTTGGGGGAAAGAGGGGTCGAGGTGGGCAGTTATTATTTGACATAGTGAACACTTCTTCCTCGCCCTTCCAAACATCCTTTTGGGACAGGTTTATTTTATTTTACAAGGGGGATGGGTCTTTTACAACGTTGCCGATCCGTCTAAGAAAAAGTTACTCCAGAAACTAAGTTTAATTATAAAAGGAATGATTTTTGGCTTGAAAATATGAGCCCTTACATTTCAAACATTGCAAAAATTTATTGTTCAGATTTACATCAACTGCGAGATGCGACTAAGAGAGGTTAGTTCATAATATCTTAAATTGACCTGCGCAACATTGCACATAGCGGCAACCTTGTATTCAAAATAATAGTTGGTTTTAAAGAGAGTTTGACAGCTCCCAGTATCTTTGTTCGGAGATTTTCTTAGTAAACCCCTTTCCCTCCCAAACCCCCTCCCCCAGACATACACCTACACCTCCCTCCTCACCCTTGTCATACCTTTTGTCAGTTAATTATCTCTAGCTGCAACTCAACCCCATGTTTCTGTACTTGGGCTTATTCGCAGTTACAGCTTATAACGAAGATATTGTAAGGGATGGGAAAGGGTGTATGTAGTCGAGTGTGATACAGTATTACCAATCTTGATCTAGTCAGGGCGGCAAAATAATTTAGACCGGCCTTGGTTGACAGTTTAAATTTTAATATGCAATTTATTTAAAGGACTTTAACGTTCGAATGTTTTGGTCTGGAATTCACATGTTGGGAAAGAAGTGATTTCTCCTTCCACTGAATAATTTGAGAAGTATAAGCGTAAAGTGAAATACGTTAAATTCCCCGTTATATTAAGAGTGCCCTACTGTCGTTAGTATTTATTTACTAAGTCAATTTAATTTGAAATTAAATTGAAACATATTTTGAAAACTAACAAACATATCAATAAAATTGAATTTTTTTGAGTGACAATGAAATATAATTTATCATTATTGTATTAAAAGTTAAATATTATCGAGAACAAATATTTTCTTATCAAATGTGCCTTTCTATATTTTTTCTAGGAATAACTGTTTAGTTTGCCTTTTGCAGTATTTTACCTTCAGAGGTCCTTTTTCTTGTTTTATTATTTTATCTAATGGCAAGTGCCCAGCGTTGCCCGAATAAATTAAATGGTTTCGAGAAATCTCGCTTTAAACTCAAGGTTGAGATTTTTCTCTAAATTTGAGGGTTAAATTTTATCGTGGTGAAAGACTTGAATAAGAAAAAATATACACTCTGAGAGAGACTAAGTCTATGATAGCCCCCTTCCTCTAGCCCCTCACTTTGTTATGTAGCTACCTGTAGTGATTTTCACGGGGTCAAAGGCGTCAGACTCACAATATATGAAAAGCTGTTAAAAATTACTTATGTACAAATCCTCAAGAGTTGTCCTAAGTATACATGCCAAATTTTAGTTTTCTATATATCTTTGTTTCTAAGCTCCTTGAGCCCAAGGTTATGAGAATAGAATGTTTCCTCGATTAAAGAGTTGTTTTTAAGATGGTGCGTCAGGGTGAGTGATGCAACGAGTAACCGCGCGACTGTCTCACCAGCCAGCTATACATCCCGGTGTTTGATCGAAGATAATTACTCGATGTAATATATATTTAATTTAAAAACCCTGATTAGTTACTGGGCACCTTTATGTAACCACTGGCAGAAGTACCCGGCGTTGTCTTGGTAGCCCTACATTGAATTTCATGGTTACCCCGGGCAACGTTTTGCTACCAACATAAAGAAAAAACAAACTCTTTGTTTTGTTTCTTCCGACTAAGTTTCTAATTACTGTATATACTTACTCTATGGCATTAGGAACTCAAAAGTTCATCGCCGCACTTAAAAAGGTACTCCACCTATCCCTATCCTGAGCTAGCTCTATCCAGTATAGCTCAGGTCCATTTTAATGTTATTTTTCCCATCTGCATCTGGGTCTTTCCACTGGTCTCTTCCCATTGGCTCTACCAGTCAGTGCCTTGATGGTACATGTCCTGCCCACCATAATCTGCGAGATTTAATTAGCCTAATAATATCTGTTAATGAGCACAGGGTATGTAGCTCTTCACAATGTAACCTCCTCCACTCCCTACTATCGTCATCCATTTTTGGACCTACAATCTTCCTAAGCACCTTGTTTTCGAGCATCCTAAGCGTAGTTTCGTAATGTAAGGTACGAGACCATGTTTAGCACCTATAAAGAGCATCAGGTAAAATTATTGTTTTGTATATTCTGAGTTTTACATTCCTTTACAGCAGGCAAGATGACTACAACTAACTGACCAAATACTAGTAAGCATTTCCCGACTGTGTTATTTTCCTAATTTTTAATCTAATACCATTATTGCTAGTATAAAATTGTACATAAATATTTGAGCTCTGAGTATATCAAATTATATTTGTTAGCAATAATATCTAAACTATTTTTTCAGCGTTCATTTATAAGCCTTTTTCATTTTTTCCTTAATTAATTAAAAAAAAATCCAATCAAAATTTTAAATTTCCTATTTCGAGGTGTACATTGTACCCTTTATGTCTTTGTAACGGAAAAAATGAGATTTTTTGTTTGTAATGTAAATTGTGTTTAGATACTAATTTTACAAAACATCGCTTAAGTAGCTATATTGACTATCAATTTTGATATTTTAATCTTTTAGTAAACTGTCACGTGATTTGGACGTGATTGTTTTATAGCTGCTACTTTGAAACCAAATGGCGTAAGTAAATTTTAATTATTCAATGAGCTATATGTGTGTACCATGCCAGATTTAAGTCAGCTGGTACAGGGGTTTGGGCGTGATAAAGGAACAAATAGACTTACAGATAGACAGCCGGACAAACCTTTCATTTCTATACACAACCGGGGAAGGCAACAAGAGATTATTATACAAAAACATCGTTATATTGTATTTTCTATAAACGTCCTAATATTTCAGTGTGTGTAAACATTACAGATATGATATTATGACACGCATACTATATATATTTTTAGCACCACGTCTTTATACGCATTCGGGTTATGTTAATTACGACAAAGTGTTAGGGATAAAGGCACTCGTATTTGCTCGAAGAGAGAGTGGGAAACAGTTTATCAAAATGTATTCTCAGTAGACCGACGAAGACTCGATTTAAATATTAGCTAACAACAGTTTAATCCGTCAGGTTTGTTATTGTACTGAGAAGATGTAACACACCTCGGTGGCCACATGGTCTAACTCACTAGTCTCGCTCTAGATTAGACTGCCGAGGACGAGGAGATCGTGGTTCGCTCTCGGTCGGGTGTACTGAGGTTTTTATTCACTAAATGTTTTAACACTCTCTTTCCACAAAAATGCGGGTGCGCTTTATCTAAATTACACTTTCCTCATATAAGAACCCATTGTAATAATTAGTACATGGACGTATGACCCGAACGAGTAGTAAGACGTGGTGCGTTTAGACTATACAAGTTGTAAAAGTTGTGTTTGAAACAATGTTTTACAACTTGTTGGGAAAATCAATTGAAAAATGTTTGAAAACATTGTAGTCTTAAAACAAATTTCATGTTTTACATGTTACACGTTTCCCGTTGGGTGGCGGTAAAGATCAAAGAAACATTTGGGTTTTAAAATATTTATTGCACCAATAGAGGACAGTTTGTACAATCGAAAGTTACGCTAATCCTTTTCAACTAGAATAATATCCCTCTGTGCTAGGGTCCGGGTTCAATCCTCGGTCCCGCCCACAGATTTATCTGATTACCAAACCCTTCCTACACCTCTGACAAGACATCTTGTTAAATGTGGGGAGTGCCAGGCCTCCACCGTGGTTGGGATCCCACGTTAAACTGTAGGTCCTTCATTTCATCTCACAATCACCCTACCATTACACATTAGCTTAAGTGCGTAATAAACCGAACGGGTAGTAAGACGGAGTGATGATGATAAAATAATAATAATAATAATAATAAACAGTATCCCTAAATGATGTATTCTCTCTCTTTAGTCAACATCATCATCTTATATATAATTTGATAAGCTCGTGTCCAGTAATAGAACTTATATGAGGAAATGGCTGAACAGGTTTTGACAAACGAACACTAATTTTAAAGGTTTGAGGTCCAGGATGCCGATAAAAATAGTGGCCTAAAACTAAAACCCAATATTCATAGTGAATTTACCAGGTTTTCCTTTTGTGTGGGTAGTGAATCATCTGTACAATCTTTATTTGTGTACACTACCATGGAAACCATGATTTGTGTATTGTTTTAGATCGGTAAATAAAATATTTCTCTTTGGTTAAAAATAACAGCAGTTTAACAATTCTCACTTAAGTGGCTTTGTGCAACAAATAGATAGAGAGCTAAAGCTATCAGCGTAGCGTGAAGGGGGACAATATATTTTTTGTTATCCAAATTAAACAGCAAAACCTAAATATCTATGAAAAATCGATAGCCTTTAATGACTCAACTTCTCACTATAAAGTCGAGTGAGGGCTTATTACAATAATATATCTTTTCCCAATAAAATATTTCGAATACATTTTAGGGCAATAATCTGCAGATACCACTACGACGATCCACTCGTATTTAAAACACGCTCAAAGTTCGGGCTGGTCATCCGAACAAAAATCCTGAAACTGCTATTAGTTCTCAGCTCCCCAGCCAACAGGTCAAGGTATGTTGGAGATCAATCACAGGTCATTCACACAGTAGTGATCTCTACTAGTTAAGATGGACATCGAACCCAAGACCATCTTTAAGCCCTTTTATCGCCGCAATGAGGACATCCTTCTCAGACGCCAGGATGCAGACTGACTGCAACTTGTTTAATAATGGCACTTTTCGTTTTCAATTTTTACAAAAACATTGTGGAAATCAGGCAGGTTTGGGGGGATTAGTTTCATACTGATTATGCCCCCTTATACAAGGGGTTTTTTTTAGGGTCAAGACAGCTATTAAAGACATACATCAATGGGCTCCCTGAACAAAATGTTAAACTAATCTAGTCTAATTTACCGGAAAAGGAGAAATCGGGTTTTAAGCTCTGACCCAATGAAATTAACTAATTTTTCCTTGTGTTTTCATACTTTGAACCCCCATAAATTCTACCTTCCTGTCCCTACACTACTTGATTTAAATGTAGGCCTATTTTTACTGTATGGGTAGGCAGAATCTGGGAATATTAGCTAGGTATTTCTTTGACAAATATTTTGAACTCGATTCCGGAAACTAGGTGTAATTTCTCATCAAAAATTTAATTATTAAACTGTGACTAAAAAAAATAATAAATCTTTAAGGTTACAATTTCAAAATAAATTTTGCCCTTTGAGTTTTAATTTTTTTTAAAAATCATTTGACAATTGTAGAGGTGACCTGGTGGTCTAGGGGTAATTGTCGGACTTCTGTGATGGAGTCTGAGGTTTACCCGGGCCAGGCACAGAGATATCTGATTACCAAACCCTTCCTTCACCTATGACAAGCTCATGTAATGTGTGGAATGCCAGGCCTTCACCGTGGTTCGGATTCCACGCTAAACTGTAGGTCCTCCATTTATCTCACAAACACCCTACCATTTACAATTAGCGTAAGTGCGTACAAACCGAACCGGTAGTAAGCGAGTGTGAAAATTTAAATAATAAAAATAATGATAATAATAATAAAAAATAAAAATAAATTAATTTTAAAACTATATATTTTGGAACGAAATTAAAAAAATAGAAATGATAAAATAAAATTAATAAAATATTTTTAAAGAACTCTTTTTATTTTTTTAGCATTACCATTTCGTGCTAATTTCGAGTTAATATAGGTTAAAGGCACTTTCCTAAATAATGGGACCCTAGTTCCACACTATGCAGGGCATTATAGACAAAATAGAACTATGATCCCCACCATGTGTGCTCTTGCCGCAGATTAAAAAATATAAAAACTGTGGCACCTTAAATAGCGCCCAACATGTCTGTATTAGGTTATTATATTTTAAAAGGGAAAATCAATCTGAAAAAAACGGCAGAACCAGGTTCCACGACCATGCAGGGTCTATTTTTACACCTATAACTATAATTGCCCCCATGTGTGCTCATGACGCAGATTCAAATATAGAAACTGGGGCCCCCTTAAACATGGAGGTAGTGTAGAGGAGTAACATCTAACTTTAAATACATATAATTCGATAATAACGGCAGACCCCGGTTCCACACTTATCCAGGATCATTATAGACATATAGAACTATGATCCCCACCATATATGGAAAATCTTAAACCCATCTATTAGAAATGTGTTTAAGGCCCTGCCTACCCATAAATGCACGGTTCTAAACAAAATAATTTAGAACAAAATATATTTAATAATTCAACCTTGTTGTTTTTTATTTTTTTAGTAACATATCTGGGCATCTTTCATAATTCTTATGGAATTTCAAACCATGCTAAAAATAGTTATTGAAATATTTTCATTAAATGTTTCCATTTCAATGCATTTTAAATGGGAAAACAAAAATTATTAATGGATTTATTTATTTTCTTTGTACAATTAAGCTAGAGTGTTTGTTTATAACATACTATTTAATGAATAATTTCTTTTTTCTTTTTAGACATATTTTTTAATTTGGGTTAGCTTCAATAATCACGACGATATTGAGCTCTAACGACTCCAAGTCGACTATCTAGTCAAAATACATGGTTTTAAATACAACTTTTCCTTCTGCAACTAGTTGTCATAGCTGATAATAGGTGCCGTTAGTATGATCATTACCCATTTACAAGCTAGTATCATTTTTCAAGCGTTGGCTAACCTGCTGTATCGGAATGCAGGCGGCAATAGAGGGTTAAACTAATCTCTGTGACCTTCTTGAGTCAAAGAAACATTAATACCATGTACGTTAGGATAAGAAGGGCCAATGTCCAATTATGAAAATTTGCGTAATTAAATATAAACAATTAAACTCTTAATATAATCAGTAACTAAAATACTCACAAAGTTTTCCTGCTGTGTGAATAATATAGTTGGTCCCTACTTACTTCAATGAGAGTATTACTCTAGTGATACATTATTTTCAAAGAAAAAGCCACATGCTTCTCCATACACAAAGTTTTATGACATTAGCCCTTATTTAACTGAGGCAGTAAAACATGTAAAATTCTTCACTCTTATCTTATATTCTTTCTTGAGTTTTTTCATTCTTTAGCACTACACGTTGTAATAATAAGTGTTAATATTCAAAGTAAATGAAAACTACTGTACATTGAATTTTTAATCCACTATTATAATAAATAAAAATAAACATTCCTGCTCATATCAAACATAGTTATTTTAAATAAAGTTTGGTCTAAATGTAATTTGGAGACGTTCTCAGTATAATTTTATATACTAGTTTTTATTTTACGGTCTAGGATTTGACTCTCATTGGACTTTGGAATAAGTTATTTTTCAAAAAGTTAATGAACGAAGTTTTTGGTAGTCAAGATGTGAAAATGTTAATTTTATTTTATTAGCGTATTAAATGTGATTACTTTTAATTTGAACCTGTTGCATTCTCGCAGTTTTTTGCGCTCGTTTTGGAAGAAATGTATCGAATCCCGAACAATAAGTACCACGGTGATTACTTTTTTTATAATTAACAATATGTGACCTTTTTGCTTTCGAACAAAATCCAATGGATTGTATAAAATTTTTAGGTGGAGAAGTATTTACAAAATATTATTTATATCCTTGTGAATAACAAGTTTGTGAAGAAAGGGCGCACAAAGAAAATCAAAGATATAATTGATTATTTAACTTCTTGTAGTAAAGGGTAAGTTTTTTTTTAATGGTATGCATATTACTGGCGCTTAGGCTATCTGTATCTACTAATTTAAGTACAATGGATGAGCAGCGATACTATTTTATTTACTGTAGAAATAATATCAAAATTAAGATACAAATAAATACTTCTATATAACAATGCAGCGATTATTCTGATATTTCAAGTACTTTTTTTTTAAAGAAAAGCTCTTACTGAAAGTAAATGTTACTAACACTCTGTAACGCACTTATTGTATGTTCAAAATCTCTTGTGCCCTGGCCGAGTTCGTATCATGCTAGTACATAAGTAATTTCAACCTAACAGGGAATCGAACTAGTCAAGTTATTGAGCTGATTAATTTACGCACTCATGCTCAGTCATAGCACTTTAGCAATATTGACTACGACATGAAGCCGATGATAAGTAAATATATATTTAAAACCATTAAAATTAATGAACTTTTGTGTTCCCTATGCCATAAAGTAGTAAGTAAGTAAGTATTTGATACCCGACCACCTCTGTTGTATAGTGGTCAGATTTACTGGCTTTCAGATACTGAAGTCCCAAGTTCGATCCCCAGTGCCCCTAATTCTGTCTGTGAAGCAGGGTCTGAAACGGAACCAAAATCAACCTCGTGAGGACAAATGAGGAGATAATTGAATGAATAAGTAGCGCTTCAGTCTAGAAAACTGAGATAGAAGTCTGGAGGGCTCGTTGTGCTAACCACATGGCACCCTCAGCTTGAAAATGTTGGCCCTATCTTTGCCAACATACGGCAGCCTCTCGATCGGTATAGCCTGCTTGCAGGCTGACACCATGGAGATATTACTCAAGTTAAACTCTACCAATAGGATAAAAAATTATTCCCAAAAACATTTATTTCTGGAAAATTGTGTAAATCCTATAGATGTTTGAAAACTGTAAACACCGTATAAATAACAGATACCCACTTCAGTGGCTGAGTGGTCTAAGGTGTCACTAGTGTTAAATTGGCCTGCTGATAGCGGAGCACTTGGGGTGCAAATCCTGGTCGAGTCTATTGAGGGTAGTTTTCCTAAATGTTTCCCCATCTTCCTAAATAAAAATGCTGGTAGATAACCTCTCAAATGCTTCTTTCCTCATTACCACCCAATTAGATTATCATATATGCGTATAACATGAACAGGTAGTATGACGTGGTAATATCAGTAATAAAAATAACAGATATATCTATAGTCAAAATTGTTATAGTCTTCGAAATGAAACTGCTTTTAAAATATGTTATTGCCTCCTTAGCCTTTAAATTTTAAAAATTAGCCAAAGCACAGTGGCCAAATTTAGCACATTAAATATTAGTTATTTTTTATTTTACCTGCTTACTAATAAACTCAAATAAATGGTACGACAAAATCGTAGGCTACACACTCAATCGTATAGGTTATTTTATTATAGTTAGTGACAAAACCTTCAAAAATAAGTATATCTCTAATTTTACCTTAAATAAATTTTTCTCTGGTAAATAAGTGTACATTATTATTATCACTACCCTCACCAGATATTTATTTGAAAAAATTTCAATAGTGGTACAACAGCATTAACCTGGGTCACGTGACACTTTGATATGCTAATTACTCAAAATGGGTAAGGGTACAAAACTTTCTCTTTGTGGT
>JBCFYV010003377.1:0-29727 GCA_039000515.1 Timema cristinae
TTACGCTCTCACACACACTCTCTTACACTATAACCCCTCACACATACACACACACACACACTATAACATACTTTCTCTTATATAATATTTTCCCATTCTTTCTCTCACACTTTATATCTCTTTCTCACGCACTTTCTACCTTCACATACACTCCTCTATCACACAATTTCTTACACTTTTTCTTTATTATACTCTCTCTTTCTCTCTCAAACGCTCTATATCTTGAACTATCTCTCACTAATGCTTTCTCTCTCTCTCAAATTCTTATTTTAATCTCTTTCAAACTCACTCTCACTCTCTCTATCTCAAACTCTATCTCACTCTCTCTCAAACACTCTTTCTCTCAAACTCACTCTCTCAATTTTTCTTTCTAACTCCCTCTCCCAAACGCTCTCTCTTAAACTCTATTTCAAACTCTTTAACTCTCTCACTCTAATTTGATAAGCCCGTGTGCGGTAATAGAATTGCCAGAAAAAGGCTGAACAGATTTTGACAAAAGCCCTCTAATTTTAAAGGTTAGGGATTTAGGATGTCGGGAAAAATTGTAGTTGCCAACAAAAATATGACTTTCTCAGGGAATTTTCAGCTTTTCATTCTTTATTTACATCACCATGGAAACCATGATTTGTGTATAGTTGTACATGGATGAATAAAATATTTTTCTTTAGTTAAAAGTAATGACTAATTTTTTCTTGGGTGTTTTGGTTCCACAAATAGATAGAGAGCTGGAAGTATGGTCGTTTTAAAGTTCTAATCGTGGTTCGAAGGGGGCAAATAATCGTTTTGATCCAAATTAGTCACCAAAAGATTATGTAAAGTTTATAGCCATTGACGAGAAAACTTTTAGCTAGAAAGTAAAGTGAATGCTTTTTATAGAGATCTTTTAGAAGTAAAAAGTTAAGAATACAATTTAGTTCAATAATCTGCAGAAGTCGCAGGGGACGCGGCAGTTGGCCTAAAAGGCATTTGGCCTAAAGGCATTTGGCCTAAAAATGAAACCAAAAGGCATTTGGGCTAAAAGGCATTTGGCCTAAAAGGCGTTTGGCCTAAAGGCGTTTGGCCTAAAGGCGTTTGGCCTAATGGCGTTTGGCCTAAAGGCGTTTGGCCTAAAGGCATTTGGCCTAAAAGGCATTTGGCCTAAAGGCATTTGGCCTAAAGGCAGTTGGCCTAAAAGGCATTTGGCCTAAAAGGCAGTTGGCCTAAAGTCATTTGGCCTAAAATGTAAATTTAAAACCTTCGGTTATCTTCGGAGAGTAAAAGGTACTGTTAGTTGTTTCATCTGAATATAGATAGCACAACTGATGCAAGGTAGTTACAATATTTCTAAAAACATTGACAATATCCTACATACAACTAGATCAGTAGTTCACAAAACACTATATCACCTTTTTTATATATAGATTTCCGATATTATTTCCTTGTTAATATATCTCACGGTCATAAAGTTAACGAAAAATAATAAGAAAATTCCATTCTCAGCATCGTTTACGCTCGGTAAAATTATATGCGTACATTCAAATTATGGGGACTTTTGACAACTTATTCCGAAAGGCAAAATGAAAGTGGAAACCAATATTCAACCCACCCACTTTAAATTTGTCTGAAGTGACGCACGATTTTCGTTTAGCGCTACTGAGATATATATGAACATATTTTTTTTATCTATTGAATTAATAATTAATATATAAATAATAGTGACGCATTAAATAAATTTTGACAGTAAATATTACAATGGTCATATATATATATATATAAACTTAAATTATGGTTTTGACTAGATCCTTAACTCTATTATTATTATTGTTAGAATTATTATAACTATTATTATATAAAATTAGTACAGTTATTTTTTTCAAACAGTGTAAATATTTTTATTACGGTGATATTATTAACAACATGGGCTATGTTAACACAATAGGTCCTTTGTTTAAAAACTATATACTAATTTCCCTCATAGTAATTTGCAAAGCATTCTCAGGAATTATTTCAACTTGTGAAAAAAATACAAAAGATTTTATGGAATTGTCGTTGGTCTTTTTTTAAGTCTTCATAAAACGTAAAAATGTGGTAGCCTTTACAGGATGATAACTTCCTAGGGCAAGAAAAACGTACGATGTAAGCAAGTGGACCTCCGAAATGCCAATGGCTGCAGCATAGGCCAGAGGGATAAATCTGACGAGCTTTGGTTGGTAAAAATATCTCACCGCTAGGATCGCTTGTGTTCTCCCATTCCAAAAAGTGACACTCTTATAGCCTAGATGCAAACAGACGTGACTCAAGTTAGCCCACCACATTGCCGAAAAAAATATTTTTTTTTTCTAATCGTTTGTGCTCTATTTATGCTCATATGTGCCCGAACATGAACATTTGTGCTGTTAAACTGGCCATTTTAGAAAATATTTAATGTGGTGGGCCAACTTGTGCTCAAGCTAGCCCGCTACATATTGAAAAACACAACATAACCAAATTTATTTAAGTCAATCCATTGTGTTCCATTTGTGCTCATATGTGCCCGAAAATGAACATTTGTGCTTTAAAATTAGAAAATCTAGAGAACATTTAATGTGGCGGGCTAACTTGAACCTTCCCTATATCATAAACTGTAGAAAAATATAGTTCAAACTGGCCAGCCACATTTTTAAATATCAATCTAACAAAATTCTGTATTCACCATTCGTTTGTTCTTAGTTTTTGCTCATATGTGCCCGAAAATTAACGTTAGGTCTGTGAATCTAGGCCTTTTAGATAACATTTAATGAAGGCGATCCAACTAGAGCTCAAGCTAGCCCACCACATTAACTGTTTTCTAGATTTTCTAATTATAGAGCACAAATACTCATTTTTGGGCACATATGAGCACAAACGAAAAACAAACGAATGGTGAATACAGAATTTTGTTACATTGATATTTAAAAATGTGGCGGGCCTGCTTGAATTCAATTTTTCTACAGGTTATGGTATAAGGAAGACTCAAGTTAGCCCGCCACATTAATTGTTCTTTAGATTTTATAATTTTAAAGAACAAATGTTCATTTTCGGGCACATATGAGCACAAATGGATCACAATGGATTGACTTTAATAAATTTTGATATGTTGCGTTTTTCAATATGTGGTGGGCTAGCTTGAGCTCAAGTTGACCCACCACATTAAATATTTTCTAAATTGGCCAGTTTCACAGCACAAATGTTCATGTTCGGGCACATATGAGCACAAATAGAGCACAAACGATTAGACAAAAATTGTTTTTTCAGCAATGAGGCGGCCAACTTGAGTTACGTGGCAAACAGGCTAAATCTTCTCTTTCTCTCTTCTCCGTCGCACTCTACAAGAGACTTTGAAGGGTGGGATTAGGCAGCAGTCCTTTCCTCCCTCCATTCCTAATAATAGCAAACGACCTTGAAGTAAACCATAACAAAAATTCATTGTTCCCCGGCAACTTTCCTTTGGTTCTTTTTCAAACCCACTAACATAATTTGTTTTGAGTTTCACAAGTTGTTGGCGGTAACCTCTGTCTTGCTTCATCCTTTGCTTTATATAGATTAAATAATGTATTGATTTGTTTATTTTTGTGTAAAGTTTAGTGATATCTAATTTTTTTAAATATGTATTTCATCTTCATTTTTGAAAGAAAGATTTTTACTATAAAATAATGAATCGAGGACAAAAATGTGCATACCGCGCCTGCTCAATTACACGATGTACTTAAGGTAATTTTTCCTAAATGGTTTCCCGTTTTTCCACGCAAACGAGGGTACTTCTCATAATTCTATCTTCCTCATACCTACCTTCTAATTGCTATTAAATGTGGAAAGCATTGACTGGCGTGAAGATACAATGAAAAAACAACACTACTAGAGCTTACTCTATTTACTTGAAAAACATATTTTAGACAGTGAAAATACATCATATTCAAATATAGCAAATGTACATTTTTGTATAATTATAATTACATTTAAACTTTATTTAACATTTTTAAGATAAATACTTTACTTACTATGTTGACTTAATAATATAAAATGAGAGACTCCTTTAACACACTGGCTTAAAAAGTATTCATTATTAACTCTCTCTCTCTCTCTCTCTCTCTCTCTCTATATATATATATATATATATATATATATATATATATAATCTAAACCTTTTTTAAAGGGTTTTGAACTAAAATTTTGGTACCCTTTAATTAAATAAAAGCTAATGGATATACTTTTGATTTTTTCATTTGACGAGAAAAAAGGGCATTATAAGTTCATAAAAACCATTTAATAACTATCATATTTATTAATTAATTATATCTATGATAAAATGACCTCTAACTAAGCGTTTACTTAGAACCAGTGGCGCACTCATTGGGGTGGAGTAAACGGGGCACCTTCCCCCATAACCCCTAATAATTTCAATACAAACATAAATTATTTAATTTATAACTAAAACATTAGACACAGAAGATGAGTCGTATACATAGGCTCCTTTTTAAGACTTGGTTTAAGACTTTATATTCAAAAAACACACATATTAAAAGTGCCACTTATATTCTCATTTGAAAAAAGCACAACCATAGTAGCTTCCATACATTGTATACAAGAAAATGTATATAGCTAGTAGCCACCATTCTGGTAATTAAGTTCGTTTTAGTTTTTAAGTTTCTTAACACAAGATATGGGTTATTACACCGAGGACCTCGCTTATATAGAGACTTCAGAATCACTCGCACCCCACCCAATTTCGGTTAAAATTAATACTAAAGTACTTAGAACTGACAAAGCTACCAGAGCGTGTTATTCAACACATTAACATATATTAACTTAGACTAGGGGTTCTCACATTTTAGACCGAAGGAGCCTTTGTACCAGAAAAAATGAATGGCCGAACTCTCATAAAAATATTTACACTAGTATTATGATCATTCAATAAATACATTTAAATCTCACAAGTCTTTTATAATTTAATACTTGAATGAATATAAAAGAAGAACTACACTACACCCCGACCTCCGCGTCACTCAAAAACAAGTTATATTTTGAGTGCGATGACTTATGAGATCAGGTAGTTTATAGCGTTAATACCAACGTACCAGTTTTTTATTTGTGTACAGAGGTGTAATTTATTTTATCACGTAATATAGAATTATTTTGATAACAACACATAAACCGTACTAAACGTTGATTTCAATACACAGTCCGACACTTTATCTCAGTTGGTAGCGTGTTTGTATACTGAGCTAAAGGTCCCGGGCTCGATTCCCAAAATGTCCGAAAAACGTATCATTGGTTGACTGTGCTTTTCCCTTTTCACAATTATGAATTAACTGTCAGGGGGCTGGATGTTGTATTTGTTCTAGATTTAAGTTAGTTTGTCAGACTCTGAGGAAATAATCTACATTCTACGGTGTGTCTGTCACTAGTTTTATATCGAGTGTCACTCATTGAGCATGAACTGGGAAAGAGGGAAGGGTTGATAGGGTGGGGTATTACCAAATTTTTCTCCCCCCATCGAAATGTGCCTCCCACCATTTTGTTAAACTTCCCTCTGATATACTTGAATTTGAAGCTGAAAAATGGTTTTCATCAAACTTCAAAAAGATTATATAACAATCTATTATTATTTTTAAATGCTTAAGGAACACCCCAAATAGCTTTTAGTGGCATTCCATTTTCAAATATTTTCCACTGGCTTGGAGTCAAGCACCTAAAAACTCCTTAAAAATAGTGTTTTTACAAACTACCTCGCCCAACACTAATAAAGCTTCGCCGATACTCTTGATAGTCATCACAATAGGTTTTTTTTCATTGTGACTTACTACACGTTTGAGTTGTACACATACATCAATTTACCCTAATGAACCAGGAATGAGGAATGTTACATTTTAGATTGAATGTACCTACATTTGCGTATATTGAGAGTGGGGTACCATTTAGGGAAAAATACCCTTGTTACACCCGGCTGGGATTTGAACTTCAATCTTAGAGGACAACTTTATTTCCAACTGAGGGGGGGCGGGTGGGGGATATAGGTGGAGGACACACATATTATCTCCAACTTTGAGGGGGGCATATATTATTACCAACTTATATAACACAAATGTAGCTGAATCTAATATTACCCTTTAAATATATAGTTTGACACACTCAGTTGAACATTAATAAAAATCAAGATTTTCACTATACTACAAATTGGTTTATGAATAGGCCTACTTACAAGAGGGTTATTAAATTAATATTGAAAAGTTAACACATAATTTAAGTGAACATTTACGTCACCAAATATCTTAATGCTTTCATTAACTTGCGTACTATATACATTTGTTCATGTACTATAATAAACTATGTTCTTGTAAAAAAACATATTCATGTGTGTCATACAGCCACGTGATTTATTAAATTTAGAAATAATGTTTCCTAAGTATGTTTTAAGATGGCACGGATAACACAAAACTATATCCACCTTGCATGGGGAGATTTTTCTTACAGACTACTGTCCACATTAATGAAGCAAGATCGATTTGTTTAATAAGGTTATAAAATGCATATGTGAAATCTTGCAGTTAAGTAAACTATTTAAACAAATCATTAAATTCACTATAGAAGGGGACTTTTCCATAAAGTAAAACTATTGGGGGTGACATGTATACACGCCATGAAACCACTTACTATTTGTTTCGTAAATCTAATACAATGCCTGGATTCACGGGAGATATATTTTCCCCTTGGATAACATTTTCGGAGACATCACAAATAAGGGCGATTTTAATTTGCTTTTTTAAGGAAATTACAGCTGTTAGGATTGAAGGTCTCGTTCATATTCATTAGGTGAAAAAATGTTCTGAGCAAATAAAATACGAATCATGACTCCATTTTCCATCTCGTTCAGAAGGGAATACATCTTAATCTGACATCAGAATCTTTAGGGAAGTCATGGTGTATAACACCATATCTCTTAGATTACTTTTATTGCATACGGCAACGATACAACGCTTACCCGCCTTTTCTTAGTATCGGTATGACACTTTTCGTAACCCTTCACGCATAAATAATAAGAAAGCTTACAATAAACATACAAACATTTACTATTCACATTGACTTTGGAAGCATACTTGACATAAATAAGAAGTTAGTAACGAGCGCACCCGCCTCGGTGGCGTAGATAGCTAACGCGCTAGTCGTGTTGAGATCTACTGCTGAGGATGGGGAGATCGAGGTTTGAATCTCGATCGGGAAAACTGGGAGGGGGGGGGTGTTTCCTCAATGGTTTTCCACTCTCCCTCCACGCAAATGCGGGTTCACTTCCACTAATTCAACCTTCCCAATTCCTAATCCATTAGCGTAATTAGTACTTAATCGTATAACCCGAACGGGTAGTAAGACGTGGTGCTGAATAATAATTTTAAAAAAAGTGCTGCACTACACAGTCACATGATCTGAACAGAAGCAAGCTTGGCTAGTTCACGAGCAGACGTTACAGCAGCGCTGCGTGTTAGGGTAGAGCTGAATGCTGGCCGGTAAAGTGAACGAGCCTACCCTACAACTCTAGTAGCCTTAGTATAAGGAAGGACCCATCAAGATGACCAAATAAACCTTAAAATTTGAAATTTCTCAGTGAGTTGAGTAATTGCAGGAGGAAGGGGAGCTTGGAGGTCAACATTTTCAAAAAATAATATATTTAATTACTTCTTTGTATTGTAAAGAATTTAAATTTATTAATTAGGTACGGGAAACAATACAAATAAACATTTACATGATAATAATAATAATAATTATTATTATTATTTAATATTGCATTCTGAGAAATAGTGGTGATGGAGTATAATAGAGAAAAAAACTTTTTGAGATTAGGAAAAAAATAAAATTTTGACAGATAAATAAAGATAAATCAAATCCCAGATAGCCAAAATAACATTAGACTATAAATTTCTCAAAGTGGGTTGGGGAAGGGGGGGTTCAAAATCTACAAAATTAATAGAAACTACTACATCTCAGTGCATTGTCGTTAAAAATTGAATTTTGGCATGCCCGTAAATGCACCACTCCAAATAACTAATAAGTCGGAACATTTTAAAATGTAACTCCATGAAATCAAGGGAGGGGCGAGGGGAGTTTAAAAAAAAACCTTTTATCTATAGTTGAAAATCGAAATTTGGCTGGCAGGTAGAAGAACAACTATAGATAAAGAAAGTATTCTTAAAACTATGTGTTTAAATGGGAGTTAGAGAAATTATGATTGGGGAGGAGAAGGGAAAATTTTCAAAAACCAATAGAAACAATTACTAACAGAACAATTTATTTGATAAGCTGAGGTGCTTAGTACTAGAGTGATTCTTTCAAATTAATTCATGTTTAGTTAGTAAATTTAAACTATTTCTTTTGGTGTTCATTTCAACAATGTATCTGCGTAAGCGAGCAAATATTGATGCAAAGACTGCATATATATATAAAATAGATTATATATATATATTTATAAAATAGATTTTACTTCTTATAGGTAGTAGTTAATTTGTGGCTTCATCAACATACAAAGTTTTCGCCTCATACGTGTCTGAAATTGTATTTTTGGTAGTTTAGATCAGGGTTTCTCAAACTGCGAGGCGCGAAGGGATTTCAGATGAGGTGTGAACCAATTTCTCACTTCTTTCGACTTGCCTAAATTATGATTGACTAAAAAATTAATATTCTGTTTGGCCTATGAAGCAATAAAATTAATTAATATCTTACAAAACCTTACTATTTTTATAAACTTCTACAAAGCTCTTATCAGAAAATAATTAAATCAATTAAATAATAAATGTCTCATTTTTGTATTTTAACGTAAAAAAGTTACTTTATTCTAAGAATAAGAGTCTTAACAATTACTTTTAATGTTCATATAAGACTCAAGAGTATAGAGTTTGAGAAAACCTGGTTTAGATGATTTGCTAAAAATAAGATAATTTACCCAACTTAAATGTGAGCGAAGCCGTGGGCAAACTCGAGTAAGTTAATATGATTATAAAAAAATGAATGATTGATTAATTCATTTAGCAAAATTAATAAACAAATATACTTAGAAAGACTGATAAAATATACTTTGGCACTTAAAAAAATTCAAAATTCAAAATAAAACAAAATTATTAAAATGGTGTAACCACATGTATGTGCTAATTAATAAAAAACGGTACGGGTACAAAACTTTTTATTTCTGGTACAAAACGGTACAAAAATTATTATTATTAGCACCACGTCTTACTACCCGTTCGGGTTATACGCACTTACGCTAATGTGTAATGGTAGGGTGATTGTGAGATGAAATGAAGGACCTATAGTTTAACGTGGAATCCGAACCACGGTGGTGGCCTGGCACTCCCCACATTAACAAGATGGCTTGTCAAAAATTAGTACAAAACCTTGGCAATGTAAAAAGTTCAACATACAAATGTGGTACTACAGGTTAATGGACGTGCTGCTATACCTTGGGAAGTAGTAAATTGAGAAAAGACTAATATATTTTGAAACGGTAGTATATACTATTTTACTAAACACTACACACCTCGCCATCTATTAGCATCATTACAAATCTTAACGAATGTTTCCGGAGACAGCAAAACATATTTTAATAAATGGTCTAAAAATTAACTTTACAAAAAGTCGTTTGGCCTAAAAGGCATTTGGCCTAAAAGGCGTTTGGCCTAAAGTCATTTGGCCTAAAGGCATTTGGCCTAAAGGGTATTTGGCCTAAAAGGCATTTGGCCTAAAGGCATTTGGCCTAAAAGGCATTTGGCCTAAAGGCGTTTAGCCTACACTTTAGGCCAAATGACGGGTACCCAAATCGCAGAGTTATTCTTCGTTGGTGCAGCCCCTCGTTGTTGAAGCCACTTGTAGTGTATTTTGTGAAGTGATATAGTGATAATGTTGAGTCCTCTGCTTGTTGTGTTCCACTTTATAATGTTGTTTTTGTGAAGGTGTTGAAGGTGGACTCTCGGAGGTCAGGGTCTTGTTGTGCTCCGGCTTGTTAATGTTAGTAAGGACTGGGTTCTTACTGTCTATATATGAGGACTTGCTCTTTATCAATTTAATATTCTATATTTATTGTATTTATAAACTTATCCCGGTGCGTTAGCTCAATCACTGTTTCTTTATACTCAAACAGTTTTTATTTTTGAAAATAGAAAGATTAATTTAACGTGGACCATTCCCGTACATTGCTGTGGGGTGACTGTGGACGACTGTGAAGCGAAATCTTCTTTTTACGTACATCTTTTGAAAGAATTTGTTCCAGAACCTTCATGTTTTTCTTAAGTTACACCATGGTCTATCCGTCGAGAAGTGAAAGAATGAGATGGCGCGAAAAGAAGAGAGACAGAATATGTCTTTCAGCCATGTTTAACAAGTGTTTACAATAGAGGTGGCGTAACTGCGAACGATGATATTTAGTTGTCAACAATAAAAAAAAAATCTTTTGTAATACAACTGTGAGAAGATTTCCTAACACACATGGATGCGTTGAGTTTTATATTTTGAAAATATTTATTAATTTAACATATATGAAGAGTAGAAAATTTTGATTAGATGATTACCAAATGAAGTTCTATTTCATTACAAAATTCTCAAAAAGTTGATGTTATTTTTCTTTTAACATCTTAGGGGAAATGTTTGTACAGTAATGATTTATCTCTATCATTTTGGACTCCATAATCAATATCTACCTTTTTTATTGGTCTAAATTTATAAACGAGGAATTTAATAAAAATTCAATAACCATAAGATGTGCAACTTCTAAAAAATGTTGAAAATTTAAACCGGAAGTCTAAATTTTAATACGAAGTGTTGACCATTGTGGACCTAAAATCGATTGGTTTTTTTTTGGTCCAAATATACAAATGAGGACATTGATTCTTCAGAAATGAAATTATAAAATTTAAAACCGAGAGTCAAAAAATTGTTACTTAAGTATAACGCAATATTTGCTCAGGTTTGCTAGTGTGTATTATTTCGTTTCACATATATTACGAGCTTTAAGTATTTATCTCCAATTTCAAACAATGAAGTGTGAAAATCCATTTTGAATACCGTCCCTTTATTTTAACTATCCATGTATTAGTGCATGTCTTGTCTTTGTTTAGCTGCTATCTCCTAGTGACTGATAGTCATAACTCAAATAAATAAAAATAGAATATTAATACTATTTAGGATTTTAACTCTTCTTAATACCATTTATTTCCCAATTAGACTATAAATTGTTTTCGTGATATTTTATTTTTCAAACAGTAATAATTGGCTAGGCTATGTTTAAGCTAACTTTCCACATCCGTTTGATTTACCGTTATTCCCTCCTCTGGCCCTCCTCCCCCTCCTCCTGACCTCTTTTCGAAATGTCCTCATCTACAACCTCCTCCCCTACAATCCCCTCGCCTACCACCCCCTGACATATTGGCCCTTGATGATTAATTATTAATGATTGTAAATTAATTATTGCTAATTAATTATTAGCTAGTATTGAGGTGTTGGAGTTTTTTTTTATTATTTGGGGAGCAAAAGGTCCGTGAAGTTTCGGCACGAACCTCGTGCTATGGCTGGCGTGGGGAGAATGAACATTGGCTCCCTGTCACGAGTCGCTACTGGGCTGCCAGGAACAAGCAGCACGAACCTCGCGTTATGGCTGTCTGGGGTAGGATGTGATAAAAGGTTCCTATGCCTTGAGGCCTCTAAGGAGGGGGGTCCTTAGAGGTATGTGTCGCAACCCTGGTGCCAGAATGTCGGCCCTACAAGACAGGTTGAGACAAAAATAAATATTGAGGTCATTGACCAGGGCAACGGGGTTTTGCCTGGCGACAGGTTGGCGGGCAGACAAGACAATTTGGGCTTCGTAAGGGACAAATAGTAAATAAAACACAGATATTACAAATATACATATATTTATTAAAGATCACAATTATACATTTTTACAGGAATGCCTCATATAGTCATTCATACGTTTTTCTACATTGTCTCTTAAATGCGTTATTAAAATTGTTTGTAGTTCACAACCCAATATGTAATAATCCAAACCGACAACTTGAAGTGTATAGTAGGTAGCACTGATAAGATCCAGGTTTTTGATGAGCGTTTCCACCGTAGGCTCTTCTAGCTCGATGACATCCACCGATTCTGTTAGCGTGTCACATATATCCACGACGAGCGTGAAGAACAAATTGTTGCAATAGCAGGTGACGGGTGTCGACCGCATGTCCCGTCGATCGACGTCGACGTCGATGAGGTCCCACACCTCACAAATACGCGCCCAGCTAGGTGCTAGATAGGCGACCCGTTTGAGTCCGGCGTCTTGTTTCTCACTGATGACGACCATATGGTCACCGCACATGCGTCTCAGAGAGATTTCATGATTAGTCACACTAATCTTCTGAGGAGGTTGCGTGTTGCTGAAAAACTTTGATATGACCGACTTGTATCTGCCAAGTTCTTGCCATTCTATACGGTTAAACACCGCACAGTTCCCTCCGCATTTTTATAGCTGGACATAGGGCGTAAAGTTGTTCTTGACGCTCATGCCGACGATGATTCGCTTTGCGTCGACTCCGTCCAGGGGGTACAACGTGTTAAAATACTGGTGATGGCGAGCGGCTTCATCGGCTTTGATTTGTGGGCGCAAACGTCTTGACTTTCCATGATGTTTAGCGGCTATGGGTGGCATGCCGCCAGGACGCCCACTTTTATATGCGCACGCTGCTTGGACACAACCACTTTAAGGGCGGCAGGACCCTACAGTCTTGAAAAATGTGCTGTAATATCTCACCACTTTAGCGCGTTGGCTGAATGATTGGTGGGCGAGAATAGGCTTTGGAATGTTTTCATCGGAATGTTCTGGGCGCGATAGAGAAACCACGGACTTCATGGACCTTCCATGAGACAGTAATGGCATCAAACGTCTGAGGCGATGCTTTGAAGTTGTAGCGTGCTATAGGACGTGTGAAAAGGGTTTTTGCGTATAAATGCCAGATGTGACTTTACACGGGGTGGAAAACCATAACTGTCAAAGTATTCTCCCACGCCGTTCTTGTCGATAAAGATGGCGACCCAATGTGTCCCAGGCTTGGTGTGTAGATCGGGGTTGATGACTAGAGCGGCAGGTCGTGCTATTCTTGCAGGTAGTAGAACAGCAGGGAAAACACCCGACAGTACAGAACGGAACCACGCGTTTGTTTTCATCGCACGTCTTATGGTGTGTTATTATTATTATTAATATTATTATTATTATTATTATTAGCACCGCGTCTTACTACCCGTTCGGGTTGTACGCACTTACGCTAATGTGTCATGGTAGGGTGATTGTGAGATGAAATGAAGGACCTACAGTTTAACGTGGAATACGAACCACGGTGGAGGCCTGGAATTCCTCACATTCACAAGATGTATTGCCAGAGGTGAAGGAAGGGTTTGGTAATCAGATAAATCTGTGCCAGGACCGAGGATTGAACCACGGCCGCAGGCACATAAGTCTGACACCTTACCCCTAGAGCACCAGGTCACCCTTGTGGTCTGCGTGTCCATCTTCAATCATCCAATCTCCAAGTCTCCAGACGATAGAAGCCGAACAGAAATTCCACACAGAACTATGTGCCGTGCATATGGTGCGGCCCAATTTAAGTGTTTTCAGTGACGAACAACCTCTGTCGTACAGATCTACGATAGGTGAAGTCGTGTATTTGACTAGAAACATTTTCTTCCCCCTTGACGTAGACGGTTTCTGCACACGTTGTGGTACGAGAGATAAGGAATTCGAGCAGGCTGTAATCCACATCACCGCTATCCGAGGTTATACCGTGCAGATTGTTGACTATAATAGTCGGCTTTCTTTCTGGCATCGGAGGAAAGATCCTCGATAGCGTATGGGGGTTTTAACACCCAATGTTGAAGTAATGTGCCGCATACAGATTAAACACTCAGTTCCATGACGATAAACTCTTTGTCGTCGTCGATAAAGCTCTGGAAATACACAATGACGTCCATGGATTAATTGAAGGGGTAAGAGGTGGGAAGCCGTTTATATCAACTTCCATAATCAGTCACCACGTTTTTGTCCTTGTCAATAATGATGATGTTGGCAAACTCCCCGTACACGATACAGTTGAGGATATCGGTGAGAGCTCTAGTGAAGTTCACCTCGATGTTCAGAGTGCCATGCCTCGTCAAAATTCCAATGCGATGTCATGTGGGCGGACAGATTAGGTGTGAGATCAAAAGCCATGAGATGATATACCTTAGGGAAGGCTTCTCCTGTGATGTCATTACCTTCGTTCATGAAATGGATACCCGTTCAAGAAAACAGCGTATGGTAGGACATGACATAGTGTCCGTTTGAAAAATCAGGCTGTAACGTTTTCGACGGTACTTGTTCCTCGTGCACGTACAGCGAGAAATTGTTCATGACGTAGGTTTGAAAGTTGAACGGATTCTTAGTGCCGTCTCCGTTGAACGCCACGTTTGACACAAATCCCACGATGCATCGTTTGGGTAACTGTTCAGTGAATACGTTGTCCAATGATTTCCCTTGCATTCCCGTAGGAATAGTGAGTGCTTTTGCTTCCACACGGGTGATGGGATACTTTGCGGGACTGACGTTTAGTGCTTTGCCATGTGCCAACAGTATAGAAGGTGCTACTTTGGCACGTCATACTAGAAGACCGGCTTCAACGTTGTGAACCTTAAAGTGAGGGAGTTCAGGGACCGTCATGAGTCAAGTTGGTCCGTTCCAGAGACGGGTTTACGTCTCTGGAACGGACCAACTTGACTCTGAGTTAGGTGCCGTTCCAAAGGTATTTCTCTTGGTTAAACACGTCACCGTGTAGATACTCCAAAAGATCCACCGTCTTACTTTTTGTGGTGAGACTGCGACGTGCCTCAAATCCCTTGTTGCCGGCGTTAGCCTCATCAAAGGTTCCGGGGCTGTCTGCGAACCACAGACCACAATTCAAATGCGTTCTTTTGGCTTCACTATTGTAATTGAGCAGCGTCTCAATGTACGCTCTATAGGCAAACGTTTTGCCTGGCGGTGAGACTAGTTTTTGGTTTAAAAACACATCTACCTGTGTGAATAGCGAATGCAACCAGTTTTTGACGGGAGCGATCTGGTCCACCTCTGTGAAAGCGCCACCGTCGGGTTTCATGATGGCGGCCCTGAGATAGAGCATAGTCTGTGATAGATCGATATAGAAGTCGCCTTGTCCAGTAACGGTAAATTCTATGGGCGAATCATCGGTGAGGGAAGAGACAGGTTTGTACTGGAGCCATTGCCCACTTTCAAGACTGGTTTGAGTGTAAGGCACGGAAAAGAGATCGAGTTTACTGCTGGCACAATCGCAGGACTGGAGATGTAGAAACGACATTTCAGCTGAAAATATCTACAGCTTCTTTCTTGACCTTTTTACGACGGGAGACGACAGAAGACTGACGTCGTTGTTTCTTACGACGCTCTATATAGCCTGAGTTGGTCATCAGCGTGTTGATCTTCTGTTCAGCCTTGCGTTTAAGTTTTGTTCCAGCCTCACCGAAACGGTGCCGTAGGGCCTCTTTGAAAGGACGCCGTTGATTGGCAATGTCTGAGAGCATGTCGATACCCGTATGAAGCGCCGGTTTTCCGATGGCTGTAGCGCCGCTTCTCATCAACGGTACGACGCATTTGAAAAGGCCGCTGAAGAAAATTCATATCCCGTGCCCGCATTGATAGGGAACACAGTGGTAGATCGAAGATATTCCTGTTCCAGTCTGGTTGTCGTAGTATCTTTGGTAGGGACAGTTCATGTTGAGCACCGTCGAAAATGAGGTTTCACGCACACTTTCCCAAACTCGAATGGTACAGGTTCACCCGTGTCTGTTCTTATATTAATTTCTAAGCTTTCAAATTCCCTTCTAAGCACTGGCCTGTAGTGCAACGTGTCATAGTTAACTGTCTTATGTCTCCCGTAGAGATAGTTTAAGTTTTTGTTACCGACAATACGTAACAGCGGTGCCACAATGTCACCCTAGGGCTCGACGATATCCGTGTTGATGTACATTTGCGAGGGCAAACCTAGTAGAACGTTGGCAGCGTACGGTGACTTTGGTACTTTGATCAGATTAGTCAGAGGATTGAAACTGAGCTGTAGACTTAGTTGATTTGATAGAGTCAGCAGCTGTATATTTGATGAAGAAGAGATAACTTACGCTTGTTTTTTGGAGCTTGTGTACTTGAATACAAATCCGGAATTTCCTTTAAAAGCCTCTACGTCGTTTAGAGCTTTGATCAATTCATGGATAGTGCTGTAGTTTCTAGCAGGGATATATTCATTGAATATTTGTTCCACGCCGTTAGCGTCCACCCAGTTGTACCATACAATATTTTGACCCACGGGTACGGTGGTGAAAGAACACGGATATTGAAATTCAACCAGAGCGACTTCCAACCAGCCTTAGAGTGTAAGACGGTAAGGAATTTGTGTGGTGAGATTCGTGAGGGTATTTTTCAGGAAATATCCCATAGAGCTGTCACTCGGCAAAGTGATGTAAAACTGGTCCTTAATGATAGGGCGCTGACGTAACTGGCAGAATCCAAGAAGTAAACTGGGGGGTAACCTTTCCACTGCACGTACACTTCCTTTCTGGTGACACGTAGTATTTTATCAACTTTAAAAGTTTCAGTGAGTCGTACGCATTGTAATTCAGGTTCGTAAAACGTCCCCTCCACCTCCTTGCCATCAAGATCACTGAGTCTAAAGACGACTGGTTGTCGCAACACGACCCTGGTGACTTTGAAAATCTCTTCGCTCCAATTGCTTTCGTAGACCTTTTCAAACAGCATTTTGGATTTTCTAATACTCACCATGTCACCAACTTTTATTTTCGTTATATTATTCGAGTTTGGATTCCTTTTGCCGTACAGATTATCTCTGACTTAAAGCACATTCGTTTCTGAAACGTCGGTAGGCACCATCTTGATACTGGAATGTTTTGAGCCGTTGTAAGCATTGACTAGATCTTGGAGGACGACCACATACCGATACGTGTTATTTTTGGTAAAGTAGCGCCACATGCGTCCTTTCAGGGTTCTATTGAACCGTTCCACGATGCTTGCCTTCACGTCTGGATTATGAGTGGTGTAGTAATGCACACCTTCTTGCTTGAGAAATTTCCAGATTAGACATGCCATGAACTTTGTCACCTTGTCTGTTTATAAACTTAAAGTTTACGTCCACTTCGTTTGAAAATGTCCCGAAAGACGACTCACACGATGCTCCCCATCTCGGATGGTAGCGTCCTCGCCCAGGCCATCTTTCTAAACACGTCGATGACGGTGAGCAAGTACACTGCACCGTCGTTGTATTTTCCGAGACTTCGCATATCGTTGAGCTCATCTTGCCAGAGGCCGTCAATAATTGAAACCACGTACTTGTAGCGTGGAAACCTTTTTATAACCGTTTTGAGTAGGGTATAATCTTCCTGCACATGAAGCCATTCTCGTACTTTGTCGAGATCTTTTTTGGACGCCTTTATGAACAATGCCGCCCCTGCAAACCCTGCAGGATGAGAAGGGCCATAGAAGATGTCGGCTAAATGGGCCATTAACTCGGAATGGCAGCCACCTGTTTTCGTCCTTCCTTTTCAGTTTCTTTTTCTTAGGGCGTTGTGACGGTGTAAGTGGTTGGGGTAAGGGCGTCGGGTTTCTAATGTGAGCCAAAAGTTTCGGATTTACAATAAATTTTTAGGAACGTCTATGTTTTGAAGTGCCGTGAGAAACTCTCGCCACCCAGTTGGCTCACTGTGTCTTCTTGCTCTGACCAGTTCGTTGACTAAATCCACAATATTGGATCCACGGAGAGGGGTATCATGAATACTCAATTCCCCGTTTGAATCCAAGAGATGCAACCTCGGGAAATTATATGATATAGTAATAGTTCAACTTTTTTATTTGCCTGTACTGGTACAGTATTGAGTTCAGTAGGGATGGAGGTACAGACACTTCAGAGGTGGTCGCGGTGGTGGTGGTATTTTAAGGTGGTGGAGGGTGTTGCCTAAAGAGCAAATAGCGCTGTAGCACTTGTTGGTATAACGATCATTTAGACTTGTCGTCAACTTTTGAAGTGAGGATTTTTTTCCATCTCCTTGTCCAACTCGGAGACAACTAGATTTGTGGCCGATGCTACTTGTTGGTGGTGTTGCTCGTAACGGTGTAATGTTTCCGGGGACACCATTATCATCTTTTTCGTGTGTTTCATTATTTACTTGTTGAATTAGTAACCGAGGACACCGCTGATTTAAGGGGCTAAAAGTAAGGGCCAGAACTCTCCTCCCTTCTGAACGAGTAGTCGTCTCTTCTTCTTCCAGCACTCTCCTCGTTTGACAATCTTGCGAAACACCTGCTTGTGAGCACGTAGCTTTGTCTTCTGAGCATTTTCAACGGCACCTGCCCTTTTAAAGTGTTGTAGGCACACTCGCAAACAGAGTCAACTAGTTTCTTGTCAGCTGTTTTCATCAAGGCGACACGTTGATGTGGGTTCATGCGGTACATCGCACGTAGCAGAGGGGTCTGCTTAGCGCATTTGGACTCATGGTTATTAAATGATCTGTAATCAGGAAGTGTCGGTGTTTTTATAGCTTTAGCGTTGTAAGTACACGCAGCACCCGATATTTTGTGGGTTCTATATCTGAACCATTCTAGTTTACCGTGTTTGAAATATAACAATATATACCCGTGAGGAGTACTTGTAGTATCAGTGTAAGCTTCTTGTAAATCATGGGGATTTTCAGGACAGACTTGACGTGCAAAGTGTTGAATCTGAGCTTTATCCCTGGGATTTTTAAAAAGCACGATATAATGTGCGTTTAAGGAAATGTCTCTATGGCCCTTGCCCTGGTGGAATATATTTGGTGTAATGTACATGACGCTAATATTTTGATGGTGGCATCCTTTGGTGAAAAGATCGACGACCACTTCGTTGGCTTCACTCATCAGGTTGTCAAGGATAATCAGCTGTGGAGAGTCATTACAGATGTCATCCATTTCCGACAGACCCTTACAGAATATTACGCGGGGATTTGTCCCGTCTTGTTTGAATCCTGGCTGCCATAAAGCATAACACCATGTGATTTTATAAAATCTAACGTCACACATTGTGTCCAAGTGACGGATAAAGTCTGCTTCAAAATGTGACTTTCCACAGCCGGAAGGGCCACTTATGATGTCCGAAAATGGATGTTTCAACTTGTCCAAAATATTTGAGATTGAGCTTATAAGCTATATGGACTTGTATTTATAGGATAGGAAGGAGGTGCGGGTGTAGACGTTAAAACACAAGAATAAAAATGGTGAAAAGTATATTGAGAATATTTACAATATATATATTTATACATAGGAGAGGGGGTACTAAATATGATATATACATAGAGATGGTTTCAATTTAAAAGAAAATAAATATATATACAAACAGATTATAATATTTGACTAGATTTAAAATAAATATATATACAAACAATTTATTATAATTGACTAAAATTAAAATATATACAAAAAACTAATTGACTAGAAAAAAATCAAGTAGGTGGAGGAGTGGATTGTACTGGCAAATAAAATATATAAAAAAGTAGACTGGGTGCATAAAATAAATAAATAAATAAAAATATGTTTGTTTTCATGCAGAAAAAAATATGAAAAAATCTCAAATCTTTGAAAAATGGTATGTCAGCGGAACTGTTTAGAGTGAAAGAAAAAAAAGATAATTATTCAGCCCGTCTAAATGATCACCTATTAGTCGTGGCGAGTGCGTTTACAAGGACTCTGATACCCGAACGGAAACGTATTAAATTCATTGGTTATCCGACGTTTGGTGTACACGGGCCGGTAGACTTTAGTCTGAGAAACGGTACATACAGTCACAATACCTATTCTTACAATTTTGTGTGGTATCTGTATGTATCTTTCCACAGCCTGTTCAGTGACCATCGCTTTCAAAACATCAAAATTAACATCGTTCCGGTTGCCATAGTTTATGGTGATCCCGCAATTCTTGGCACCGTTTTTGTTTTGGCAGGATCACTACCAACACAAACTCGGTACGCGTAATTCTTAGGACCACCAGATAAAAAGGCGCTAATGTAGCTTCCCGGACCGTAATCCTGAAATTAATCAGTGTGGTCACCTAAAAAGTCTCCGGTCAGTGGACTCCAATCGCCGGGTCGTTCGAAAATAAAACGCTATCTGTATCATGATACAAAACGTTGTCCCCCAATTGTTCAAGGATGCTGTATAAGTTCAACCTAGCCATAGCAGTCGTGTAACATGCCACCGCCACACTCGTGTTAGGGTTAGGGCGCAACGCGTCAAGCGCATCCTTGTAATTGAGGAACATAACCTCATAATTTATATCAATGACGCTGTTCACGGTGATGTACGGATCCGTCAGGTACTTGTGGATGCCCTTATTGTCGTTAACAACGTCTACATGTGGTAAATCGGGTCTTTGCCCAAACTTTCCCCATAGTGAATTTAAAAAGATTTCAGCCAGAGTGCGGAGACCAGGGTTTTTACAAACAGAGTCTAAATTGAGTTTTACCCCTTCCCTTTCCACATAATTTTGAATATAAGCTAATTTTTCCTCTTATGAGGTACATCACTCTGGCTATCCGCTGGCTTCTTAATAAATTTTCAAAAAAGTACCAATGCACCCATGAAACAATCCGCCAGAACGTATCTGACAGTTGTAAACAGATACATTGTAATCCCACACTTCGTGTACTACTTCAACGGTGTAGCCTTTCTCAACGGCTTTCCGGATCTCGTAAATCACCAAGACGCTTGTCAACCAGCGATTTTTTTGTCTTTTTGCTGACAAGCACCATGGTTTTTCTCCTCCCCGCAATTCCTGCACAAGATGAACATTAGCTTGTCGTGCATCCGTGTAGGCAATAATGGCACGGGTTTCACGGCATAAATCTTCTGCTTTGTATTTTTGAATTTGACGATCCTTTTTGATTTGTCTAATGGTGTTCATGTCCATGCACCCTGGTTCTCTTTTATTATCAAATATAGCTTTGGCGACAACCAATGCACGAGCAAGGCAAAGTGTGTCACCATTTTGAATCGTAATGATCCCTTGGTTTTTACGGCTATATGTGCTGGCGGGAGATAGTTTATCACAATAACGTCCACTCCCATGAGGCTCCTGTAAAATGCCTGAGTTTAACGTACAGGGGTGCTGTACTCAAAAACAAACTATTACTTTGTAACACGCAACTTACATTATCTAGCACGCCTCGAGCGTCTAAATGGTCTGCTCGCCTAAATGAGACATACACAGGGTTTAACGTAGAGTCCGTGCTATTCAAAAGCAAGCCGACATGGTTATCGGTGCTAACGCCTTGGTCCTGGAGACGATTGAGCAATTTAGTAATATGTTCTTCAAGCCAGCTTAATGCGTGACGATCGCGTGCTGGAGCACCAAAATGTACGGTAATTTCTCTACCAGTATATAATAAACGCCTCAATTGTTTAAACCTCTCTTCGAGGATCCGAATGGGGACGCGAATTGACAAGGCCCCGCCTACCTGATTTACCGGGCCATTAAATCCCGGTTGCGGGGCCGAAGACGGTCCCGTGTTGTCACCGCCATGGGTTGTGGAAGAACCACGGCCCCCATCTCCCACACCGCAGCTTGGGCTCCTTATGGTATGGTGCGGGGTACTAGTTGTCAGTGTTGGTGGTGGGTGGACCGTGCCACCGTCTTCCGTCTCCATTTGAGCTATAACACAAAAGCACATGTCAAAGTAAGCACTGTTACAAACATGCACGTATATTTTTTCTTTAAAATGTATATTACTTTCTGTATTAATATAATATGTTATATTTTTCCTAAACATAATTGCTTTAGCTGTAAACAAAATGTTCACCCATGTAGTGAATCGATCCCGGGAACTTTCACAATGTGTGTGTGTAATAAATTCACCCAAGTACAACTAAAAAAATTTAGTCAAGGGCGGATAAACTCTGATTTTCAGCACCTGTTTGGATTCGAACCAGTGTCCCTTGGCAATGCATACATATAGGATTTCTCTGTCTCTCTCACTCACTCACTCACTCACTCTAATGTCCGGCTAAATCAACAATATAATTACCCTTAGCTAACTTCAAGAAATATCTGTAAAGTTAAAACCGTATTAATGTTCGAAACAGACTTTCAGCGCTATCTGTTGGCACAACAAGCAAGCTCAACCACACAAACACGTCATAAATGAATGTGGTCAGAATTAAGTTTACTCTTGGCGGATATAGAATATTTGATCAAGCACATTGTAAGCGTGAGTTTAATAATTGTCTAAAACAACAATTATAATTTTCTGTCTTTTAATGTTTTGTACAGGAAATAAACCCAGGACCCATAGTTTACTATACAGATGAACTAAAGTGTTGGTTGTAATATTTGATCGAGTTCATTGTAAACGTGAATTTAATAAGTTTCTAAAACTACAATTATAATTTTCTGTCGTTGGATGTATGTACCGGAAATAAACCCGTGACCCATAGTTTACTATACAGACGCGCTAATGTGTTTGTTTAATATTTGATCGAGCACATTGTAAACTTGATGGAAACAGGGATTCGAACAAGAAATTTAACTGCATATTAATTTAAAATAACTTCAAGATTTTCATAATTGTATTACTTAAGATGTTTTTCGTAAAAGTAAATATATTATTATATCAAAATATTTTTGTGAACATTAAATTTCTTGTTGCTGTTTAAGTGACTAATTTGTTTAGTGTAAATTCTATATATTATGTCAACGTATAGAGTTTCATATTTAAAATTTAACAACATATTAATTTAAAATAATTTCAAGATCCTCATAATTTCTCACGGATACGGGAAATGAACCCGGGACCCTTTAAATTCGTTACTCGAACATGTACAAAGTATCTGTCAGGGCAATTATTTATCGCTATTAAAGACTAAACCAGCATTTTCGCTTATGCCATGGATTCGAACCCTGGAGTAGGGTTTTTAAGCGTATAAATAGAACGGGTAGTAAGACGCGGCACTAAATTAGGTAGGATTTTTTTTAATAATTGGCTAAAGCAATAATATAATTTCCCCCCTGTTAATTATAATGCAGGTATATATATATATATATATATATATATATTATATATATATATATATATATTTGATTACATTTTCTCTGCTCTAACTGCATGCAAACGCGCTCTGTTATTCCGAAAGTGAACAAGTTTACAACAACCTTCTCAGAACTAGCAGCTGACTACTAGAGGTTTTGCTATGATGGCAAAATAACGGTAGTTAGAAAGAGACAGGATACATATAGTCTATTTTTAAGCTAGTGGCTATAGTGTGGTTACTTGTAGATGTTACTTTCATATTAGGTGGTTGATAGCGTCCAAATCACTTTAAACAGCGGGGGGCGCATTTCCGCCACCGTAGAGGGAAGCAGGCGAGAGGGGTGCCGTCGAGAGGCTGCTAAGGGGTGTTGTGAGGTCTGCGCGGTTTGGACTGAGCACACCAGCTTCGTCGTGCAGGGCACTGACTGGAGGGGTCGCCTCCGGCTGGACAGACGTCGGCACGCCCGTCACTACGTTGCCCAGCAGGTCCTAATCCAGCCCGTATGGATCCCAGTAGTCTGAAATTAAATAAATACACATTAATTACCATTTACGTGAAATAAAAAAAACACTGGCAAATCTATCGTAGACTGCTAATTACCCACGGACCAGTCGCCATCCACTCTGAAAATCCCATCTTCTGTAAAGTTTAGCAACTGGTACAGGCTATTAGGACACACAGGTTGCGCCGCCTCGCCAAGCGTCAGGGGCTCATCATCTAGAAATATGAAGAAGTCAAATACGGTCTACACCAAGCTGTTATAAGTAAAAATAGTAACTATTAAAATATACAAAACTATTTAAAACATACCTGAATATATCCAATTTTCCAGAGCGTCAAAACTCGTCTTGATGATTATAGCTGTCAATTACAAATTGAATTGACCAATTGGGATGACTTGGGTTCTATTCATACCCATCTCAAAGGGCTTGCCGCTTGTAATGACCTAGTTTGGGTAATGCACATCTGCGCATGCGCAATCCGCAGCAGCTGCTTTCAGGTCCCGTTATCCATCATACATCTTCTAGCAGTCGACGGGTATGGATGTGCCTTGTCGGCGCTCTGTTCACGGATGGTGGAACACCGTGTGTGTGTGTGCGTGCTGTCATAGACCTGGGAGTAGTTTTTCACTCTCAATCTACGCATATGCAGGTTCAAATTTCCTAATAGAGTAATTAGTATCTAAGCACATAATCTGATCGGCTAGTAATACGCGGTGATAAATATGTGTAGCAGCTCACTATGCAAGTACGTTTGAGTTTCAGGTTTTGATAATAGTTATGGTAAGGTCGGGGTCTGATCACTCAGCAAGTTATTTTTTGGGTAAATTTTCATAACTAGTTTTCTGGAAAATTGAGATACATTCACTTAGTAAATCTAATTTATTCAGCCTTACTTCTTCTTTTTTGGTGATACATATTAGACATGTAGAACGATGGGAGGTTCTGTGTTTGCTGTAAACGGCTATTATAGGTTTTAATTAATATTAGGGGATTTTTTTTCTAGTTGACTTTCCCTTTTCCCTCGTGGGTGCGGCACTTATTTCACTATTAAATGAAACAGGCCCTCCAGTGTTTACTTTTTTTGTTAACAGATGGTGTGACAATGTCATGAAAGGATTGGTAGTAGAGCGATGCGGTGTTAAGGGTAGCGAGTAACTAGCAATTTTCAATACACTCAACCGGAAATCTAACCCCGTATGTCTCGTTATTGAAATAAACTGAGCTAAATGCGACTCGCATCTTGGTCATCGTGCCCCCCAGTGATACACTTACAACTGAGTTGTGAGAACTGTTCAAGGGCTATAAGTTTTGTACTTTAGAGGATGATGGTTTTTTTGTTACCCCTGGGCAACGTTTTAATTATTATTATTTTTAGCACTACGTATTACTAACCGTTCGGGTTATACGCACTTACGCTAATGTGCAATGGTAGTGTGATTGGGGGACCTACACTTTAAAGTGGGATTCGAACCACTGTGGAGGCTTGACATTCATAAGTCTTGTCAGAGGTGTCAATGGTAGTGTGATTGGGGGACCTACAGTTTAACGCGGGATCCGAACCACTGTGGAGGTTGGGCATTCCACACATTCACAAGTATTGTCAGAGGTGAAGGAAGGGTTTGGCAATAAGATAAATCTGTACCAGGACCTAGAATTGAACCTCAGGCTCCCTCTAGCACTTGGGACGGTTGTCACCTTCATGTTTGAATCCTGTGTCAATGACTGAGTAATCCGGTACTAATAATTATATCGCTTTTAGTAAGAGAGAGAGAGAAGTTTATTTTTGTTTCAAACGCCCCAGGTTTGAAAACTGTGTCAAGCAGTGACGGTTTCGATGAACTCAAGATGATATACAACTGGAATAATATGGCAGGGTATTAAAACCCGATGTTTAAATTTACATTCGATGAGCTCCAGAGGTCGTGTACCCCCAAAGAGGTTAATGAGTTTGTAATGAGCACGCTACCGTTAACAGATGTTTAAATTTGATATTTCTCTTCCTCATTCAGAACGACTCGATAATGGGCTCGAGTCATCTAACGACCTTCACACGAGTTTGTCATTACCGGGCTTCCCCCCGATGTTGCAGTGTCCAGCAAGTGAAAGGCAGGCAGTTAGAGGAGGGGAAGTGACAGTCGATACACTGCTACTGAAGGAAAAGGTTCACACACTGGCCGGCGCGAGCCACGGTGGATCTCACGTTCCCCCTAATAAATAACACCCAAATCCTAGCCAGTAATTAATTAATTAGCAAAAAATCAATTAACAATAATTAATAATTAATTAACAATCATTAATAATTAATCATCAAGAACCAACATATCCGGGATTGGTAGACGAGGGGGTGGTAGGGGAGGGTTGTAGGGAGAGGGGCTGTAGGGGAGGACGTAATCAGCACCTGTGAAATTAGGTCAGGGGTTTGGGGGCAGGGTGGGGGGAATAACGGTAAGTCAAAATGATGTGGAAAGCAGGTAGAAGTCAGTGGGGGGGGTGCTGGGGAAAGGGGGGAGCTATTTATAGCAGCCAATCAGAGGAAAGTAGGTCAAAGGTCAAACTGGAACAGGGTACCAATCGGGCTACTTATAGGTTTAAAACATTATGAAGAAAAATGAGCCAAAACATACATTTTGATTATAACATGGGATGGAAGTAAAATCGTATAAACAACTTTTTTTTATAAGTTAGAGGGCTTAGAATATTAATTTTGATAGATAAGTAGAATAGAACACTATATGGTGGATGAGAGTGGGTGTACGTGCAGCATGTTAACGAGAGCAAGTGCATGTGTAGCAGTAGTCTTAATACCAACTGACCTGTCTCTCGGTGTGAATGAAAGAGAGCCATCTCCCACAACACATGAGGGGATATTATGAAAGTCTTGTGTTATCCCTGATAAATTAACTAAACCTTCTCCCTCGGGTACTTTCTGGCGCTATTAGGGTGTGTAGGTCCAAAGAGGACAAGAACAGGGGAAGGAGCCAGAATAAGGCAAGTGAAGGCTTACCACTAGAAGCCGTAGGAACAAAATGGTCCAAGAGTTCTGGAGAAGCCAGATAGCTCAGCTCCTGAAGTGACTTAGAGTTTAGTAGAAGGAAGGTAAAAGTTCACAGATAGAAGGTGCGTTAAGAGAATGATTATGATGACTAGGCGAAGATGGGTTTATACACACAGGCAGAGGATGCGGTGCCGGAACATAGGTCCTGGGCTATATTCCCATGTCACTATTCAACTAATTTAGATAATTTAAATTAATAGTTTCATTAAATATCATGAATCAGAGAGGTAGAATATGAAAGTGGAATATTGATTAGGATCATTATTAAACTTCCAATAAAAAAAAGCATTTAACAATAATGCGGCCTGGGTGTAAAGTAACATACTAGGCCATAATTTATCTGTCACGGCATTTTTCTAGTAGAAGAGGTTTAGAACTACTATCAGACTAAAATTTAAGATTCAGATACATACCTACTATATAAGAACGATAAAGTAATTTACTTTATTGCTTAAATATATGCATAGTAACAACATGTGGTTTTTTTGTATTACATTAAACTTGTACATTTAAAATGAACTATATTAATAAAAAAGTTACAAGTTAATCTTTCCTTTTTTACAATAAGACGTAATTTCAATTAAATTTAAATTAAACAAAACATGAAATACAAGAATATAGTTTTGAAGTTATCATATTATTATAGAGAATAAGATAATGTTCGATCATAAACGACAAATATTTACAATACAATAACGGGCAGAAAATTTGATATTTTCAAATTAAATCATGTCTGAACTGTTGAAAAAGTTCAGTAGCTGCCTGGTAGAATGCTCTGTCTTCGGAAGCGCCTCCCCCTCTTCTCCCCAAACCCTCTTTGGCATTCACTATCTTTTCATCTTTTTTTTCTGTAAGCCATGCTACTCCCCCTTCCCTTCCAACATTTATTTCCCCTTCAGGTAAAACCCTGGTCTGGACACTAACTGTCTGTCACCTTGTTACTGCTATTACCTACAAACCTCAGTTTTTGAAAAGGTTCCTTTTGATGTATTTGCATGATCTATGTTAAAAGTTTATTTATAGAGTAGGCTTGATTATGTTTACCTTATCAATAATTTGTGTATCAATCTACAGTGTTTCTTTGATTAGATAAAAACTTTTGTATTATATTATTATTATTATTATTATTATTAGCACCGCGTCTTACTACCCGTTCGGGTTATACGCACTTACGCTAATGTGTAATGGTAGGGTGATTGTGAGATGAAATGAAGGACCTACAGTTTAACGTGGAATCCGAACCACGGTGGAGGCCTGGCATTCCCCACATTCACAAGATGTCTTGTCAGAGGTGAAGGAAGGGTTTGTAAATCAGATAAATCTGTGCCGGGACCGAGGATTGAACCCCGGCACCAGCACAATTTTTCGTATAGAAATGGTGTTTTTTATTCAAATGGAAAACATTTCCTATATTACAATGTTTTCTCAAAATATATTTTCATTATTAAAAAAATGAAAAAAATGAAACCTCTAACTGTATTTGTAAAGTAAATTCGGCATGAAGTGTGTAAATTCTAATTAAATGAAATAAGATAAAAAAAAGATTTTTTCGCCAACTTTGGCTACTTTTTCTGACTCGATTTTTTTTTAAATAGTTCCAATTTTTTTAAATAGTCTATCATCCAGAATATAGTGTAATTTTCACTTTGTTTTTATATCTTCTGGCAACCAAATGGTGGTACACTTATTTTAATTCTAACCTCCTTATATCATGTATTAAATAACTATCGTAAGTAATGACAGTAAAAACTAGTCACTAAAAAAACAGAAAGAAAGGGCAATTTTTTTTTAATATTAAGAAAAAATATTTTTATATATTTCAAAAGTAGGTAGGGAGACCTGGTGGTCTAGGGGTAAGGAGTCGGACTTCTGTGCTGGGGTCCGGGTTTCAATCCTCGGTCCTGGCACAGATTTATCTGATTACTAAACCCTTCCTTCACCTCTGACAAGACGTGTATTAATCACAACTTGTGAATGTGTGGAATTTCAGGCCTCCACCGTAGTTCGGATCCCACGTTAAACTGTAGGTCCTCCATTGCATTTCACAATCACCCTACCATTACACATTAGCGTAAGTGTGTATAACCCAAACGGTTAGTAAGACGTGGTGCTATTAATCATAATGATCTACAGTGGGTAACATATAAACTAAATAAAAATGTCACCATTTATTTTAAATATGGATTTCCTTAGGTAACTCAGAAAAATTATACTTAGACAGGAATTGAAATCTGTCCTTTAACATGGGACGACATTCTAACAAAACACCGAGATTGCAGCTCGAAACTCCGCACCACTCCTTAGAGCAGAGGTAGGCAAATTTTCTACCCGAGGTCCACATGGATGGATATCTGTAAGGTCTCTAGCGGGTCACATGTAACAAAAAATATAAAGTAACTAAATAATGAACTTTATTTTCACGTAAAATTGCATATATTAGTTATATAACCATATAACTTTGATACAAAAAAGTAGAAATAAAATCTAATATGTCATAATGAATAAAACTAAATATGTCATATACTCATGTTGATACTTAGCCTACCAAATGTTGATTAATAACTACTCAAGTTGATGTCGTTAATGGAATTTATGCATCTGTCCAAAATCCTGCACGAGTTTGTTGAAGTCAGGATTCAGCTTGTTCGTCCTAATTGGCAAAACACTTTGTAGATTTGAATCTGTTAAGAGATACCTGTTCTTTGCTTTCTTAATGTTCATGTATGAGAAAGTCTGTTCACAAATATAGGTAGAAGCAAATAACACAAACATCTTTCTGGCAAACGTTTTCAAATTACCAAACTTTTCTCTACAAATGATGCATACAATTTAGTTAGTTTTATATTCTTAAAAGTCTTCTTCAAAGCATTGTCTTCTTGAAGATTGATTAATTCAAACTGCGCCTATTTGATGCTGCTTGAATTTTGAAAGTAAGGGGTAACTCAAAAAATTAAATTGATCTTCCAAAGATTTAAAATCAGCAAACCACCTTGAAACATTCTTCTTTTAAAGCAGATATCAGCTTACTGTATTTTCCTGAACACGCTTGTTTGACAGCC
>JBCFYV010003378.1:0-28273 GCA_039000515.1 Timema cristinae
GGTTAGTTTCCTTACTTCGTCACTCAAAAAGAATGAGTCACTGCCGCTTTTTAACTATTGAGGTTTTACGATGGGCATAATCGAAAGATTTTAAGAATCGAAAGAATTTTTTGAATATTTTGAGAGTAGAAAAAATCGGAAAAATCGGTGCTTTGCTTACTATTTCTTACCGCTGTGGATCCCCTAACGCCTTTCCTTTACGTTTGCAGCCTATAAACTTTTTTGTATTCTTATTTAGTTATGGTGCCAGTTCAAAACCAAAAAAACCCCCCCAAACAAAATACTATACAGTAAATTTTTTTTTTAAATCCTTAATTACTTCCCCCATTAATAAAATACTTTTGCTTACGTTTTGTATTAAAAAAAAGAAATACATTTCCCTTTTGTTTTAAAAGAGTTAAAAATTGCCCCTCAATATTCCCTACACAAAAAAAAATTTAAGCTTACAATAAATTTATATATATTGGGGAGGTGATAAAATACTTTCGTTTTAAGTACGAATCAAGAATGGCTCCTGAAACTTCACTTGAATAAACACCAATTACTATCGACAAACGATGATCAAATTTTTTGGGATAATGTATTTGTGTATAAGAATGAAAAAATATTTAAAATGAAAAAAATTAAATTGGGAAATTAAAATATTGGGCCCCGGACAATGTTGTTTTAAAATAAAAAAAAAAGAAACGGTCTTTTTAAAAATTTAAGTCAACGTTTAAAAAAAAATCCAAAAAACGTTCTTTTTTTTGCTTTTGGGTTAATTAGGAAGGAAAATTTAAGGGAAATGAAAAAGAACAAGTGGAAAAACTTAAATGTAGAAAAAAATCGAATCTTTTTGTAATTTTCATTCGAATTATTTTTGCTGATTTCGATTAAAACCCACTTACACTTTGTATTAAATTTTTTTTAGAATATTCGAAAGGTAAGGTGGAATTGTATGCAAGGAAATATTTATTAAAACGAACCTAATAAAAACGAAGCCTGTTAGAGAATCGGGAAAACTTCATAACATAAGGCGATTTTTTTCACATTCTGGCAAGGGAGTGGTAAGAGAAGTGGGCCCAATCGCGAAATCAGCTACGTTTTCATTCGAATGATGAAAGAAAAAATAAATCGGTTTTCAGAATAACGAAAAACGATTTTTAAAATCCCCGTTTCTCCCCAACTATATTGAGTGGGGTGCTGCTTGACATCTCTTAAATTTATATTTTAAAGGAATGTTGTTCACATGTAACAAATTAATACCCTTTAAAAAAGATTGTTTTTATTATTTTCTTTGTATTATTTCATGCAAATTAATTTAAATTTGAATTTTTAAATTAAAAATTTGTTTGGTGTCATTTTTATAATATTCAAATAAAAAAAAGGGAACCATATAGTGGTTGACAATTGTTTAAAAAGTTAATGGATATATTTATTTAAAAAAATCTATTACATAAAAATGGGGAAAAAATTAGGGTAATAGAACACGACTAAAATGTATCGGGCCCCAATTTTAAAACTAGAAAAATAAATAGGTTTTTTTAAGGTGCTAGCATAAGATGGATCACAACTAAGGGGAAATTAGGGATAAATTTTATTGGATAAAATTAATAAGGAAAAAAATCAAAACATTGCGTTTTTAAAACTTTAATAGTCATAGTCAAGTGAATGACATGCTTGAGCCCCTGAAGGGGAGCACGAGGCAAGTTCCAAATTCCAACCGTACCGACCCAAATTTGGAACCGTGGGTTCCAAAAAGAGACGGGTAGTTTTTCGCGAAGTTTGAAAAAGAGAAAGATTTTTAATAAAAGGGGGGGAAAGAAAATTTGGGGAACCGAATAAGGGTTTTTAGGTTACGTGCTGAGACCACTTAGGGGGGGGTGAGAGCCTCCCAAAACCATGTTTTCACATCTCTTATCCGAGGGGACTTTGGGGGCGTCGAGGCCCCACCAGGGCGATGACGAATTCCCCAACCCTGAATAGGGGGTTGGGGGCCCCGAGAAGTCTGGGTTTGAAGGACTGCGCCATCCCCCAAAGGTCCTGATGGGACAATCCCGGGCCGATAATGTCCATTCCGGGCATACCCAAAGGGGGGCCCACAATGATCCCAGGGAAACATCTGGAAAGCCTGATCCCCCTCATATACGTTCGCCAGGTGGACCCAAAGGGGGAAAAGCTATCGGGATGGTTTTTAGCAACGCTTGTACAGCGTCGACCCTTCCTTGTTACAGGGGGCTCCCTGTTAAGCAATGGGCCCAGGATTCCCCCCTTTGCCTTGCCTTGTTGAGTCCCCTCGTTACAGTGCGTCTCCAAAGGGGAGTTTGATGTCCAGCGAAAATCCCAGGTACTTAACATTTTTCCGCTCAAACGATCTGTTATCCGAAAAGTTTAATGGGGGCCGGCCGTAAAACCTTTTCCATGTGAAAACCCGCTGTGCTCTTCTCCCCGTTAATATTTTCCAGGGGTCATCCCCTTCCCAAAGCGTCTGCTTTTAGAGTCGCCTCCCACCAGCGCCCTTGCCACAACTTTGTCAGACCCCTTCGTCCGCATACAGTGCCAACTTAGTGTCGGGGGATTTTGGGGATGTCGTTCAAAACAGACGATGCGCCGGGCCCACCATAAACCCCCGGGCACTCCAGCGGGATGCTTTTGACAGGGGATGGGGGTTCCCAAATGTAGTGAAAAAGGTGCAGTGGGATAGATAAGATTGAAAACCTTAACTAGGTAGAGGGAAATTTCGGGAAGGATTTGAAAAGGAGACCTTCGTCCCAAAACCGGGTTTGAAGGCCTTTGCCCGTCGAGAAAGACCACCCCCAGTCAGCCTTTTTATGTTGAATTTGAACCTCCCTCCACGACCGGACGATTAATGAACTTAGCGGTCCCCCCCGAAAGCCGAATGCTTTTCCACAAAGATCCCCCCTCACAAACATGTCGGGTCAGTTCTCATAGTAGTCTCTCGAACACTTGCCCGACAGTCGAGAAGCGATCGGTCGGTTATGACCTTAGGCCGGGTTTTCCTTCCCCGGTTTATGCAAAAATGGCCGTTGGAGTTTCGAGTCGTGGAATGATCAAAACAGGGGCGTTGAATAACTCCACGGGAAGTTAATCGCCTCCAAGGGTAGTTTTTGATGACCGCGTTACCAATCGTCGGGCCCGGGGGGGTTTTTTTAGTCTTAGAGCGGCTATCGCCCCCGATATTTTCCCTTCCGTAGGTTCGGTTCACCAAGGGTCGTATAGACCGCCCGAATGACCTGAGCCATTCGAAGTGCCCCGGGCTGACGGGTTTTCAATCGGTACAAATTGCACCCTAAGTGCTCAGAAGAGTTCGCCCCCTTTCCTGGCGGATTTTTCCCACCCCCGTTGTGACCCACAATAGGGGGGCCTTTGGGCGGGACCCCCATAAATTTCCTCGTCATTTGCCACAGGGACCTGCCCTGCACGACAGGCTCTCAATTTTGTCCTTTCCACACTGTTCCGGTATTCTCGGAACCATATCCCGAACCGCATGGACTTTGTGGCTCCAGTTGACCTTGTCTACCGTGTCCCTCGAGATTTGTCAAGCCTTCCTCAACCGACTTTTTCCCGGACGTGCCTGAGGTAGAATCGGACAAAGAAGCCTGTGGCGCCCTTTTAGGATGGTGCCTCGGCGTCAAAGCTTCGAACGACTCTTTGATGGCGGACGTTATGAGCTCCGCCTGCAATTCGATTTATGCTGCTGTTCGAAAGGTAGGGGTGGATCCCAAACTCTCTCTTAACACATTCGAAACCTTGTCTCAGTCAGTGCGCTTTGGGTCGGGTTTTTCGGGGGGTCTATAAAGGACACCGCGGTCCCAGGCTCACAGAACGGGGTTGTGATCCAAGTCTAGCCTCAGCTAGAGACTTCAGCACTAACCGCCTTCTGATCCCTCTTGAGACAACGAAGTCTAGGACGTCCGGGAAACCAAAAGGGTATTATGAGGAAAGTAGAAGGGGTGGGAGGCCGGAAGCACCAGACCGTGTAGATCTATGACGTCGCGAAGCAATCCCCCACGAGCGCACCTAATCCTAGAGCCCCATAAGGGTGCTTAACATTGAAGTCACCACCCATTAAAAAAAGGCCTGGTACCTCAGCAGCACCCCTATGTTAGCCTCTTAACCCGGTCTAACGGCGGTAGGGAGGGAAGTAGATGGAATTTTAGATGCACTGGGTGGTCGAAGTCACCGTTGGATAGCCGTGCTTTCCCTGTTTGGAGGGGAGGAAGTGAGATTTACGTGATGGTCAAGGCCCCCCCGGCAGGACCCGCCGTCCCGCCCCTTCCCATATCCCCCGCTCGGTCACTCGGTGTCAGATAAAACTCTGCTGACGAGAAATTTATTGCGGAGCGCAAGTGGGTTTCTCCCAACAGCATTACATCGACACGATGCTTTGCCCGGAAACTTTCAAGTCCCGCCTTTTTCCCCGCGACCCCGTTGGCGTTCCAGAGTGTGACCGTGGCTCCTTCAGCACTGGTGGTCCCTATTGGAGTGTATTGCCATGAGAGACCAGGTAGAGGATGGTATGCTCCATGACCCGGTGGCCACGGTTACTCCCCGGAGACTCCCGGTTCCTTCCTCAAGAAACTCGATGAAAAGTGCCATGGGTCCAGTCGCGGAATACACTTGAGTAGTTCAATGCAAATTTTGAGCTTTGATGTATCATCCTCGGGTGTGGAAAGCGGGTCAAGTGTGAGGTTGGCCGTAGGAAAGGGTTGGAAGGGTGCAAAGGGGTAGGGGATGAGCGAAGGTTGTGGGAGTGGGGGGGATTGGAGGGGGGGAGATAGGGAGAAGAGCAGTCTCGGACGGGCCTTCGACCGAAAGGGTAAAAACTGGATGCCACCGGTTCAGGTATAGGGACTTTGGCAGGTGCCTCGGCCTGAGGGGGGAGGGGTTGGTTTTCTTTGACAGGACTGGCGAAAGATTGCACCAGCGGCTTTGGTGTTGGAGTGGAGTCACTGTCGCCCTCCGTCCCGCAACGTGCCCCGAAGGCTTCTGGCCTTTTACTTAGTCCATCCGTCCTCCCCTTTTTGACCCTTGGAGGCACGCACATTCCCTGTCGACCGCAAGGACCTGTACGTGGGACAGTCCCGCTAGCCAAGGAATGAGCTCCTGAGCAGTGCAGGCACTTTTTGGGGGGATCGTCTCTTCTCCAGGCACCGCCCCCTCTCGTGGTCACCCCCACAGAACCCCCCCCTAGGGTTAAGCGTGGAAATCCCTCCGCACATGACCATACCGGAAACAGTTCTTGTACTGAACCGTTCTCCGGAGACTTGTACTTCTCCAAACCCCGACGTGGAGTCCGCACAGGACTGATATGAAGCACAGCCTTGTGGTGGGCTCCCCCGGGGGTCAGAGGACAATGAATTTCGGCAACCGCTGCCTTACTCCGCTCTTTGATCCCGCTTCTATTGGGAGGCATCTGTGTGATGGATTTCACGGGGAAGCCCATCTCCAGCTCTTCCCGGATGTCATCAGGGTTTGTCCGTGTCAGGATCCCTTTACCACTACCCTCACCCGTCGCTACCGGCCCAGCTCGTAGGACCAATGCTGGATCCCCAAGCTCGGCAAGAACTTCTAGAGAGAGCGGTAATCTTCCTCCGAATCGCAATGGAAACGCACTAGATCCCTCGGCTGCCTGATTGCCCCTACAGGATCTCAAAACCTTGGACCAGATGGCCCTCGCCACCTTGGAGTAGTCCTCCACATCACACAATATGATGGGAGGGCTCTTCCCCTTTGCTCTGCCAGCCGGCCAGAGCCACTAGTACTGGGCTGGGGTGAGGCACGGCTTGCCTTGCTACCGTAGGTTTCCGCCGCTTCCCACCTTTACCCAAAGCTAGCGCACTCTGGCCGGGCCACCGCTGACCTCGCTCTCATCACCAGAGCTGTTGCCCAAATGGTTAGGGTTGCCGGCCTTTCCCCTTTGGCGGGGTCTTACGCCCCCCTGAACTCCTTCAGACTCATCGTCGGACCCTGGCTCGACTCATCACGCATCAACGGGAGGTCTGGTCCTGAAGACAGTCCCTCTACGTCCACGTACTCGCACGAGCTGTAAACACACGCAAAGCGTGTGACCTGGTCTTCCGAGTGTGAAGAAAATTCAGCTGGGCGTTTCTTACCAACCGACACCCCTTGGCGGGAGGTGTCGGAGGTGACGCGGGTTTTTGAGAACCTTGCTATATCGCTTGCATCGGTGCCGCTTACAGCGGGTCTTTACTGGCAAAGGACGGCTAGGTTCCCCATGGTCAGGGCTTCCGTTGGCACCGTTAGGTTTCCACCCATCGTGCTGGCGGGAGCTTTCGCCATCCTTCCCGGTTTGCGGGCTGTCGCCCTAAAAAGGGCCTTCAGCACTTTATGGCCATCAGTGGCACGCTCACTTCCTATAGTGGGAGGGGCCCCGGTGGGCTCGCCCGCATCGGCATTGCTGCCGATGCTTTGAAGGTGGCCGGCACCGCCCCAAAAGCTGAGGCCTGAGGGTACATTGCCGGATGCCCCGTTGGATCTGCCAGTGGCACGCGTGCCTCTGGTAGCTGAAGGGGCCCCGCTGGCTTCACCCTGGTTGAATGCATCCACCTCGCCGGTAATTGGCGATGTCACGCTAGCCGTTATGTTGGCCCTACAAAGGGCCGATTCATCACCAGAAGGTGACTCTTGCCGGGTGTGGTAAGTGGCACGCTCACCTCCGGTATTTTGAGGGGCCCCGCTGCCTTCACCCACCAAGCTGTATCTTGCGCCCACCTCCTCTGTAAATTGGGGCGTCATGCCAGCCTTGTTGACCCTATGAAGGGCCGATTCGTTGCCTGAGAGCGACTCCTGCTTACCTCTGGCAGTGGCACGCTCGGATCCGTTAATTGGAGCGGCCCCGTTGGCTTCGGTAGCGACCGCAGGCTTGTTGCCCCTCTAGAGGGCAGCTGCCGCTAAGGCTCCCGCCTTCGGGATTGTGGCAAACCACTTGCCAGCCGGCACGAGCTCCTTCCTGACCGGAGAAGTCTTCAGTCCCCGTGAACGGAAATTTTCAACTCCCCCAGAAAGGATGGGCAGCACAAGCTTGCCGTTGACGGCGGATCCCCCGTCGCTCGCTGCCAACTTTTTCCTGATCGGGGCCGGTCGCGTCCCGGGCCCGATATTCTTCCTCGCCTCATCCGGCGTTCTTCTCCTGACCCCGACGCCAACACTTTTCTTCTCCTTAACCGCAGGCTCCATCCAGACCGTAGACAAGCATTTGCCAAGTACGTTCAGAAAGCAAGGAACACGTAAGGGAGGCAGGACGACACCTTGCACATCCATCAACTTTAATATGCTCTGTACTGTAGGGACCACGCTCCCCTTTTTTGCCTGTCTACCAGCTATGACTGTCAGAAGCAACCCTAAGAGAAGGAAGTTGGCTTGTTAAAGCCTAAGAGTACCGATCTGTAGTCACAGACCATAACCTCTTTTTTTGGAAGTGTTTATTGGTTGTGGGGTGCAAATGGAGTTTGGGAAAGGATTTGTGTATTGGAGAGCGTGTTTTGTTGTGGAGTAAACTATATCAGGCCATAGTACACTGTGATGGTAGACACAAGTGCAGTCAGGCCCCATGTGTAAGTTGATGAGCTGGAATAAAGCACAAAATTTATGTTAGACACCAAGTAAGGGATGGATGAGTGATTGCGAATATGTGAAAAACGATTACTTGACAATTGTCAAGTTGGGTAGAGTGGATGGTTTGTTAATAATAAAAGTGATGGGGACTAGGACAGGCTAGTCGGGGATTTTTGGAGATGGGTAGGGACCTTCGACTCCATTCTTGGCTTTTTGTATCTGCTGGGTTCTCGTGGGTTATAATACCCAAGGTTTCAGATTATTTCGTTTTCCTCCAGAAGTAGGGTTGTGCTGTAGAAACTTCTGTCCTGGTCTTGGTATAGCTCTCTTATAGTTTTGGTCCCAGTTTCTGCATGGATGAACGCATTGTTTGTTCTTGTTGTTATAACAAGTATACATCTGAGTACCCTGTTTTGAATCGCTTGGAGCTGATTCAATACATTTGTTGCAGCATAGCTCCAATTTCGTTTTATTAAGGAATGAATTCACCCAGAACCCTGAACTGTTCCTGTGGCTGGATCCTCCTTTTTGTTATTCTGATTGCCGTGGATTTTGCCGTGTTAACTATTATCCTCCACCTCTCCAGCCAGTTTCTGTATGGCTCGTGAAACGTTGCCATTGACCATACTATAAACTAACAGCTCTGGTTGTTGAACATGCTATGAATTAACAGCTCTTGGTGATTGATGTTATGCAGCCACGCTTTAAAACAGGTGCATTATTTTCGTGTCAATTTGGCTGATCACCGGTAAATTGTAATATGCAATAACGCCGTTCATGTTTGATGTGCTTGAGTAGGGAATAATTGCGATCATTTGACCTCTGAGTCATTCTTCTCAAGATGAATTGAGGTGATCTGCGTCACTCTTATCTGCTTATGATAGTTGTTTTTATTTATTTAGCAACGCGTCTTACTACCCGTTCGGTTTATACGCTTAAGTACTAATTACGCTAATGAATTAGGAATTGGGAAGGTTGAATTTAGAGGAAGTGAACCCGCATTTGCGTGGAGGGAGAGTGGAAAACCATTTAGGAAAAACCACCCCCAGCTCACCCGACTGAGATTCGAACCTCGATCTCCCGTCCTTGGCAGTCGAGCTCAACACGACTAGCGCGTTAGCTAACTACGCCACCGAGGCGGGTCTTATGATAGTCATCGCGTACATACTCGTATAATAAGAGGCTGGGGAACACGCGACATTTTGAGGTGTTCGGTGTGGCCTTTTCACATTACTGCCAGTTATAATATTTATCGCTTGTAAATTATACATTCTCAAACTTAAATTGTATCTCTACAATATAACAAAATGAAGTTGGTCTAGTGGTAAAGTGCTCGCCTCAAGATACGATGTTTGTGGGTTCAAACCCAGCCGAGAATGACTTGTTTTTCTTGAGAGATTAAAATCCTTAGCACAACTCCCTTTAGAGAAAACTAAAGCCGTAGGTACACGGTCCCATTCCGATTGTGGCATGTGAAAATACCCTTCCCGGCAAAATTGGTAGGCCCTCGTGCTCGCTCGTAGAAAATCATTGTGTAAGGCAACAGGGAACTAACTATCAAAATTTCTTAACTTCCCTAATTCATGTGATTTCCACCAGATGGTGCAGGCATCACTAACAAGCCGAAGGGCCTGAATTCATGCCTAGCTCCGGATGGATGGAAATTACATCAAAGCAAACTTCGGGTTGGTTACTAAGAAGAAAAAACCAAAATTGTTTTATTAACTGTTGAGAAGTTTGGTTTGGGAAAACTAGTAGGCTCTTTTGCTCTCACTCATAGAAATTCTCGTGTGCTTGAGTAAGCAGTCGGTTTAGAGAGTGCACGTTAAATATCTAATTAAATAAAAACAACTATTCTTGAATTGTTAGTAGTGTTCGGGACGTTTCAAAACAGTCATTTATACATAAAACTGCCTATATGTGAGAGCGTTTATATCGAAAACGGTCTATATTTGGGGGGGGGACGTTTCGTAACAGTCATTTATACATAAAACTGCCTATATGTGAGAGCGTTTATATCGAAAACGGTCTATATTTGGGGGGACGTTTCGTAACAGTCATTTATACATAAAACTGCCTATATGTCAGAGCGTTTATATCGAAAACGGTCTGGGGGGTCGTTTCGTAACAGTCATTTATACATAAAACTGCCTATATGTCAGAGCGTTTATATCAAAAACGGTCTATATTTGGGGTTTTTATTCATCGTTTTGAACCTCTAGCTAGTGCTGTCTTATGTTGAATGAGCATTGGTTCCATCGTCACAAGGCCTGAACCTCTCCTGACGGCCTTTTAATTATTAATTAATTAATTTATGCTAATTAAGGATTGAGGTGTTGGAGTTTTAGAGCGTTGTGGGAGCATGAGACAAGAGGTACTTTCTCCTCCGGATGCCCGATATTAAATGACACAAGCTGGCTCGCTGGCTTCTGTAACTCAGCCTTTCACTTTTCCCTCCCCACCCCTCCCTCAGAGCCGGGGTTGTTCATCCTGGTTTTCCCCCTCCCCCGGTCATTCCTCCTCCTTCGCCACCCTGACGCCAGCCTGCCGGGAAGACAAGTGACATCGATAACCTTGGGTTTTCCCAATGACGTAATCATCGCAACCCTGGCGCCGGGCTGGCGGGCAGACAAGTTGGGACAAGAATAGATAGTGACCTCAGCAACCTGGGTTTTTCCTATGACGTAATCATTGCGTGTTATGTCGCAACTCTAGCATCTCTAGTTATGCACAATCAGGGGCCTCGGAATCCACAGTTAGGGGCCACTACCCCTGTCACAAGTCTACTAAAATTGTTTGTTTGGTATCGTCTGTCGAAATGCATGGAAATGTTCCTCCACCCGCAGCTCTCGGACCGGACAACCTGGGTATTTTCCTATGCCGTAATCATTGCGTGTTATGTCGCAGCTCTAATTATGCACAATCAGGGGCCTCGGAATCCACAATTAGGGGCCGCTATCCCCGTCACCAATGTATACTAAAATTGTTTGTTTGGTATCGTCTTTCTCAATGCATGGATGTGTGTAACAGTCACGGACCGGAGGAGTAAGTTAGAATGGTTCCAGCGTTTATGTGGTGTGAGGGAGTGTATAAAACCACCATCCCCCCTGAGCGAGATATGAATCCACTGCCTCCAACGGCCATAACGTGTACCCGACCCTCCCAATACTTCTTAAACAAATAAATGTAATGTTTCCGTACATAAAAAAAATGCATAAGTAATGACCGTAAATATATATCAGGGCTGAATACATGGCGACAGTTTGGTGGGTCGTCAAGACAAGAATGATGGCGCCAGGTTGGCGGGCAGACAAGTCAGGACAAGAATATATCGTGACCTCGACAACCTTGGGTTTTCCCAATGACGTAATCATCGCGTGTTATGTCGCAACCCTGGCGCCAGGTTGGCGGGCAGCCAAGACAAGTTGGGACAAGAATAGATATTGACCCGGGCAGCGGGTTTTCCCTGGCGCCAGGTAGTCGGGCAGACAAGAATAGATATTGAGGTCATTGACCCTGGCAGTGGGTTTTCCCTGGCGCCAGGTTGGCGGGCAGACAAGACATGTTGAGACAAGATTAGATATTGACCCGGGGCATCGGGGTTGTCGGGCAGACAAGGCAAGTTGGGACTCGTAAATAAAACACAGATGTTACAAATATATATTTATTTATTAAACATCACAATTATACATTTTTACAGGAATGACGCATATATTCGTTCATACGTTTTTCTACAGTGTCTCTTAGATGCGTTAGTAAAATTGTTTTTAGTTCACAATCCAACATGTAATAGTCCAAACCGATGACTTGACGTGTATAGTAAGTAGCACTGATAAGATCCAGGTTTTTGATGTGCGTTTCCACCGTAGGTTGTTCTAGGTCGATGACATCCGTCGATTCTGTTAGCGTGTCGCACATACATCCACGACGAGTGTGTCGATCAAATTGTTGCAATAGCGCGCGACGGGTGTCGACCACATGTCCCGTCGGTCGACGGCGACGTCGATGAGGTCCCACACCTCACAAAGACGCGCCCAGCTAGGTGCTAGATAGGCAACCCGTTTGATTCCGGCGTCTTGTTTCTCGTTGATGACGACCATTACGGTCTCCACACATACGTCTCAGGGAGATTTCGTGATTAGTCAGGCTAATCTTCTGAGGAGGTTGCGTGTTGGTGAAAAACTTTGATATGACCGACTTGTAGGTGCTCAGTTCTTGCCATTCTGTACGGTTAAACACGGCGCAGTTCCCCACATTTTTCTAGTTGGACATAGGGCGTAAAGTTGTTCTTGACACTCATGCCAACGATGACTCGCTTGGCGTCGACTCCATCCAGCGGGAACAATGTGTTGAAAATACTGGTGACGGCGAGTGGGTTTCGCAGGCTTTGCTTTGCTACCGCAAACGTCTTGACCTTCCATGATGCTCAGTGGTTATGGCCGGCACACCGCCGGGACGCCCTTTTTATAGGCGCACGCCGTCTGGACACGGCCTCTTGAAGGGCGACATGCCCCTACAGTCTTGAAAAATCTATTGTAATATCTCACCACCTTAGCGTCGTTGGCTGTATGATTGGTGGGTGAGAATAGGTTTTGGAAAGTTTTCAGCGGAATGTTCTGGGCGCGATAGAGAAGGTACATGAGACAGTAAGGGCCGCAAACGTCTGATGCGATGCTTTGAAGTTGTAGCTTACTATGGGACGTGCGAAAAGTGTTTTTTGCGTATAAATGCCAGATGTGACTTTATACGCGGTGGAAAACCATAACTGTCAAAGTATTCTCCCACGCCGTTCTTGTCGATAAGATGGCGACCCAATGCGTCCCAGGTTTGGTGTGCGGATCGGTGTTGATGACTAGAGCGGCAGGTCGAGCTATTCTTGCGGGTAGTTGATCAGCAGGGAAAACACCCGACCGTACAGAACGGAACCACGGACTTGTTTTCAGCGCACGTCTTATGGTGTGCGTGTCCATCTTCAATCATCCAGTCTCGAAGTCCCCAGACGATAGAGGCAGAGCAGAAATTCCATACAGAACTATGTGCCATGCACATGGTGCGACCCAATTTAAGTGTTTTTCAGTGACGAACAACCTCTGTCGTACAGATCTACGATGGTGTAGACGTGTATTTGACTAGAAACTTTTTCTTTTCTGACCCCTTGACGTAGACGGTTTTCGCACGCGCTGTGGCCGGGAGATGAGGGATTCGGCAGGCTGTAATCCACATCACCGTAATCCCAGGTGATACCGTGCAGATTGTTGACTATATAGTCGGCTTTCTTTCGGGCATCGGTGGAAAGTTCTTCGATAGCGTATGGAGGTTTTAACACCCAATGTTGAAGTAATGTGCCGCATACAGATAAAACACTCAGTTCCTTGACGATAAACTCGTTGTTGTCGTCGATGAAGCTCTGGAAATCCACAATGACGTCCATAGCTTAATGAAGGGGGTAAGGGGCTGGAAGCCGTTTTATTAGCTTCCATAATCGGTCACAACGTTTCTGTCCTTGTCAATGGTGATGATGTTGGCAAACTCCCCGTAACGATACAGTTGACAGTTTCGGTGAGAGTCGGGGTGAAGCTCACTTCGATGCTCAGAGAACCGTGTCTCGTCAAATTCCAATGTGATGTGATGTGGGCGGACAGATTAGGCGTGAGATCGAAAGCCATGAGATGATATCCCTTGGGGAAGGCTTCTCGTGTGATGTCGCTACCCTCGTTCATGAAATGGATACCCGTTCCAGAAAACAGGTGTGGTAGGACATGACATAGTGGCCGTTGAAAATCGGGCTGTAACGGTTTTCGACGGTACTTGTTCCCGTCCACGTACAGTGAGAAATGGTTCATGCGTAGGTTTGAAAGTTGAACGGGTTCTTGGTGGCGTCCCTCCGTTGAACGCTGCGTTTGACACAAATCCCACGATGCACCGTTTGGGTAACTGGCCGGTGAATACGTTTGTCCAGCGATTTCCCCTTGCACGCCCGTAGGAATAGTGAGTGTTTTTACTTCCACACGGGTGATGGGATACTTTGCGGGACTGACATTTAATGCTTTGGCGTGGGCCAACAGTATAGAAGGTGCTACTTTGACACGCCTCACTAGAAGGCCGGCTTCAACGATGTGAACCTTAAAGTGAGGGAGTTCGGGACCGCCATAAGACTAAACCCGTCTCTGGAACGGACCAACCTGATTCGGAGTTCGGCCCGTTCAAAAGGTATTTCTCTTGGTTAAACACGTCGCCGTGTAGATACCCCAAAAGATCCACCGTCTTACTTTTTGTGGGAGATGCACGGGCCTCAAACCCCTTGTTTTTGGCTTCCTCCTAAAAGGGTTTCCCGGGGGGTCGCGAACCACAGACCGAAAAAGTCAAAGCGTTCTTTTGGTTTCTTTGAAATTTTGAGCAGCGTCTCAATGTCCCCCAAAAAAGGGGCTAGTTTGCGGGGGGGTGAACTAGTTTTTTTTTAAAAAAACACTTCCATCTAAAAAGAGAATGCACCCAAATTTTTTGAGGGGAGCGATCTGTTTCCCCCTTAAAAAAGGGCCCCCCATGGGTTTCATGAGGCCGCACGGAAAAAAAGCATGGGTCAAAAAAGGATCGTTATAGAACCCCTTTGGGCCGGGGTAAGGGTAAATTGAGGGGTGAATACGGTGGGGGAAAGAGCGGGTTTGTATGGACCTTCCCCTTTTTTTTTCAAGCTGGTTTGGGGGGGGGGCCCGGGAAAAAGAATCGAGCACGGCGGGACACTCGCGGGGGGGGGTTTTTTAGAAACGCTTTTTAAAAAAAAATTCTTTAGCTTCTTTTTGGGCCCTTTTTTACGTGGGTGACCCCTTTAAAAATTTGGTCGTTTTTTTTACGCCCCTTTTTTATACCTACCCGGTCATCAGCGTGTTGATCTTCTTTTTCACCTTTTGCTTTTAAGTTTTTCCCAGCCTCCCCAAACTTTGGGGGGGCCCTCTTTAAAAGACGCCCTTGATTGGCAACGTCGGAGAGAAACTTTTCCCGTATGAAGCCCTGTTTTCCGATGGTTTTTGGGCCCCCATTTTCCAGAAAACGGTACACGCTTTTAAAAAAGCCCACTGAAAAAATTCCCCCCCCAGCCCCTTTGATAGGGAACCCGTGGTAGATCAAAGTTTTTTTTCCTTTTTCCCGCCGGGTTTGATGAAAGATTTTGGTAGGGACAGTTCAAATGACACGTAAAATGAAGTTTCACCTTTTTTTTTCCCCAAAACCCAAATTGGTACGGGTTCACCCCTTGCGGTTTTCTTATTTGTTTTCCCAATTTAAAAATTTTCCCCCCTTCTCAGCCCCGGCATGTTGAACGGGTCGTAGTTTAATGTTTTATGTATGCCGTAGAGTTTTTTGGGGTTGTTGATCCCGGGACATACGAAATAGAGGTCCCCAAAAATTTGTCCCCCACGGGCTGGGCTGTTTTTCCCGTGTTTTTGTACATTTGCAGGGAAGGCCATTAGAATGTTGGGGCGGGTAGGAGATTTGGTTTTTTATCAGATTAGTCTTGGGATCAAAACCGAGCTGAAGACTTTTTTTTTTGGGATAGAAAAAACAGCTGTATATTTGGTGAAGAAGAGATAACTTCCTTTTTTTTTGGGGGTTTGGTACTTGTTTAAACCCCCGGGGCCCCCCCTTTTTAAAAAAAGCCCTACTTTTGTTTTTCCAATTGGGGGAAAATTTGCTGTAGCCCCCCAGCGGGGTTGGGCCCTTTGAATTTTTTTTTCCACCCCGGGTTAGCGCCCCCCCAGTTGTCCAACAATTTTTGGGGCCCTGGGGTACGGGGGTAAAAAAAAAGGGTTTTGGGAAATTCAGCCAGGCGACTTCCCACCCCCCTTTTCGAGTGTAAACGGAAAGGAATTGGTGGTAAAAAATTTGGGTTGGGGGTTTTTTTTTCGGGAAATTTTCCCATAGGCTGTCGCTCGGCAAAGTGATGAAAAAATTGGTCCTTCAGGGTAGTGCGCTGCGAACGGGGGGAAAAACCAAAAAATTAAATTGGGGGGGGCCCCCTTTTCCCATCTTTTTACATTTTTTTTCTGGCGCCTTTACCCTTAAACTTATTTTTTTTTATAAATTTTAAAATTTGGGGGGGAAAAAAGACGCGTTGCAATTCGGGTTGAAAAACGTCCCCTCCACTTTTTTCCCCGGGTAAGACGGGGTTTTCTTAGACAAAGGTTTTTCGCAAACGACAAGCCCTTTGAAAAATCTCTTCGCCCCAAATTTTTTTTTTCGTACCCCTTTAAAAAAACAGTTTTTGGTTTTTTTTTAATTTACCCCACCGTTGTCACCGACTTTTTTTTAGGCTTCAGCTTGGAAAACCCCCTTTTTCCGTCAGTTATCTCTGACTTGAAGCACGTTAGTTTCTTTAAAAAGGCGGTGGGCGCCATCTTGATTTCTGGAATTTTGGGGCCCTTTGTAAGCGCGACTTGGGGTTGGGGGACGTCCCCCATACCGATAGTGGATTTTTTTGGGAAATAAACCCCCCATGGTCCTTTCAGAGTTCTTTTGAACCTTCCACATTTTTCCCTTTTTCCCTTCTGGTTTTTGAGTGGTGTGTAATGCCCCCTTTTTTTGCTTGAGAAAATTTTTGGACAAAACCCTTTCCGTAAAACTGGCCCCCCTTTTCCGTCTGTATACTTTGAGGTTTACCCCGCCTTTGCTTTAAAAAAGTCCCCAAAAAAAGGGGTTTTCCCCTTTGCCCCCCCCGCTTGGGGGAAGGGGTTTGCCCAAAACCCTTTTTTCTAAAAAACCCGGGGGGAGGGTGAGCAAGTACACTGCACCGCGTTTTTTTTTCGGGGGAAAATTTCAATCTTTTTAATCGGCTTGCCAGGTCGCAATTTTTGACCCCCGTTTCTTTTTGCGTGGGGAAAATTTTTTTCCCCAGGTTTGGTAGGGAAAGCGTTTTCCCGCGCACGAACCCCCTTTCCCCATTTTTTCGGGATTTTTTTTGGGAAACCCCCTTTAAAAGGGGCGGGGGCCCCCCCCCGCAAACCCGCGGATGAGGGGGGGGGTAGTAGATGTCGGGGAAAAGTTCCATTAAGCCGGGAAGGGAGCCCCCTTTTTGTTTCCCTTCTTCAGTTTCTTCTTCTTTGGGGCTTTTCGACGGGTTTTTAAGGGGTTTTTGGGGGGGGGGCGTGGGGTCCTAATGGGGGCCCCCAAAAATTTTGGGTTACAATAAAATTTTTTTGGAAGTTTATATTTTGCACGCCCCTGGAAAAAACTCTCGCCACCCTGAGGGTTTTGCTGGCTTCTTGCTTGACCAATCGTTGACAAAATTCCCCCAAAAAATTGGACCCCCGAAAAGGGGGTATCAAAAACTCATTCTCCGTTTGGTCCCAAGAGAGCCGCCTCGGGATTTTAAAATTTTTTTGAAAAAGTTTTAGTTTTTTTACGTGCCTGTGCTGGTAAAAAGTATTAAGTACATTTGGGGAAAGGGGAATTTCGAACTTCGGGGGGGGTAAATGGTGGGGTTTTAATGGCTTTGGGGGTTGGCAAAAAAGTAGATAGGCGTAGCACTTGTTGGATAAAATCCTTTTTGACTTGTCGCAATTTTTTGAAGCGATGATTTTTTTTTCCTTGTCCAACTCGGGGACCACTAGATTTGTTGCCGAACCGTTTGTGGTGGTGTTGCTCGAAACGGTGTAATTTTCCGGGGACCCAATATCATTTTTTTCGTGTGTTCCATTATTTACTTTTTTGAAAAGGAACGGGACCCCCTGATTAAAGGGGGCAAAAATAAGGGCAAGAACGCTCCTCCTTTCTGGACGAGATTTCGTCCTTCTTCTTTCCAGCACTTCCCTTTTGACCAGCTTGCCAAAAACCTCTTGTGAGCACGTAACTTGTTTCTGCGCTTTTTCAGCGGTACCCCCCCTTTTTAAAGGTTGTAGGCACATCGCAAATAGAGTCAACCATTTCTTGTAGCCGTTTTCATAAAGGGCGACCCCTTTTGTTGGGGGTTTCATGCGATACATCGCACGTAGAAAGGGGGGCCCCTGCTTCAGCACTTTTTGGGACCATTTATAAATGATTGTAAGCGGGAAGTGTCGGTGTTTTTATACTTTTGCGCGGTAGAACACGCAGCAGCCGACATTTGTACGGGTTCTAATCTGAACCATTCCGGTTCCCTTTGTTTAAATTTTCTAAATATATACCCTGAGGCTCTGTAATGGGTTTTAACCTCTTAAAAAACAGGGGGATTTTCAGGACAGATTGTCGGCAAATTTTTGAATCTGAGCTTTATCCCGGGGTTTTTTTTAAAAAGACGATTAATGTGCTTTTAAAAAGGAAAATGTCTTTTGGCCCTTTCCCGAGGGAAAAAATTTTTTGTGAAGGTACATACGCTAATATTTTGATGGGGCATCCTTTGGTGAAAAGACGAGACCACTTGTTGGCTTTTCACCTCAGGTCGTCCAAGAAACAGCTGTGGAGAGTCATTACAGACATCATCCATTTCCGGCAAACCCTTACGAATATGACGTGGGATTTGTCCCGTCTTGTTCGAATCCAGTTGCCATAAAGCATAATACCAGGGAAATTTTTATAAAAATTTAACGTCACACATGTGTCCAAGGAGGGAAAAAAAATTTGCTACAAAATTTACTTTCCACAGCCGGAGGGGCCGTTTAGATGCCGAAAATGGATGTTTCAACTTGCCCCAAAATTTTGGACTGAGTATAAGCTTATGATTTGTTTTTAAGGAAAAGGGGGGAGGTGCGGGTGTAGACGTTAAAACACATACAAAACAATTTTTACAATATTTTTTTTACAATCAGGAAAAAAAGTATACACACAGTGTAAAGATATGTGAAATTTACAATAAAAATTGTTTTTTTTTAAAAACATACGGGTTTTTGTTTACACACAGTGAAAATATACTGGAATATTTACATATAGGGGAAAAGGGCTGGGACTAAAAGAAAATAAATAAATATGTGAAAAAATTTAAAATAAAAATATATACAATCACTTCATATTTGACTGAAAAAAAAAATACAAACAAGTATTAGATTTAAAATAAAAAAAAACTAAGTTTATCAGAAAAAAAATATATACAAAAAATGTAAGATTTAAAATAAATATATATATTACAAACATTTGGCTAGAATTAAAATTTTTAAACATAATAATTGACTAAAAAAATCAGTGGGCAGAGGACGTACGGCAAATAAAAAAAATAAAAAAAAGTACCCGGGGGTGATAAAAAAAATATAAAAAAATATGCTTTGTTTTCATGCAGAAAAAAAATATGAAAAAAAATCTCAAATCTTTGAAAAATGTATGTCCAGTGGACCCCTTAGGTGAAAGAAAAAAAATGATTTTTCACCCGTCTAAATGATCACCTTTTTTTTCGTGGCGAGCGCGTTTCAAGGACCTGAACCCAAAACGGAACGATTTAAAAACATCTGTTATCGGGTTTTTTTGGGGACAGGGCCGGGGACTTTAGTCCGAAACCCGGGACTCAGTCCGAAGACCTTTTCTTACAATTTTGTGCGGTATCTTTGTATCTTTCCGCACCTGCGGTGACCATCGCTTTTAAAAATTCAAAAATTTAAAATCTTCCGGTTTTCCATGTTTATGGTGACCCGCGAACCTTGCCCCCGTTTTTTTTTTGGCAGGGTCAGCCACCAAAACCGGGAAACGTAATTTTTGGGCCACCGATACAAAGGCGCTAATGTCTTTCCGGACCCTAATCTGAAGTTCTCGTGAGGGCACCTAAAAAATCTCCGGTCGGTGGGTCCAATCGCCGTGGGGTTCGGTAAATAGAAAGCTATCTGTACATGATATAAAAAAGCGGTCCCCCCAAATTTTTCAAGGATGCGGGATAAGTGCAACCTAGCCCTGCAGTCGTGAGCATGCCCCCCGCCCACCGTGTTAGGGGGAGGGGGCAAAAGCGTCACGCGCACCTTTTAATTTGGGGAAAATAACCTCCCATTTCATCAAACACGTGTCCACGGTGATGTCGGATCCGTAGGTACTTGTGGACCCCTATAGTCGTTACAACGGGTACGTTGGTAAACGGGGGCTTTGCCCCAAAATTTCCCCCCTTGAATTTAAAAAAAGTTTGCCAGGGCGGAGACCAGGGTTTTTTTCAAACAACCCAAATCGAGTTTTAAACCCCCTTTCCCTTTTCCTCTAATTTTTGAATGTAAGCTAACTTTTTCCCCTTGTGAGGGACACCACTCTGGCCATCCCCCTGGTTCTTGTTTAATTTTAAAAAAGTATCAAAGTACCCGTGAAACAGGGCCGCCAAACCTCTGACGGTCATAAACAGAAACATTTCTCCCACACTTCGTGCCCCCTTCAAACGGTGTAGCCTTTCCCCCAACGGCTTTCCGGGTCTGTAATCACCCAACGCCCGTCAACCAGCGATCTTTTTGTCGTTGTGCTGACACGCGCCCTTTGGTTTTTCTCCTCCCCGCATTTCCGCCAAAAAACATTAGCTTGTCTGCATCCGTTAGGCAAAACGGGGAGGAAAAATCTCGCGGAGGGGTCACTGTAACTTTGGCTAGCCTTCTACTTTTACTATGACACAATTTGGTTCCAAATGAATTTTTGGGGTGGGCCGATGGGGGATTTTTTTTTTACTTTTCAAACGTAGGAACAATGAACAACATCCAATACTTTTATCTTTCCCCACAAAAAGGCTTTTCGGGGAAAAGCTTGATACAATTTTGTACGCCCGCCAAAGAATGCTCCCTGGGGGAGAGGTTCCTTGGTATACACCCGTCCGGGAGTACAAATTGCTGCAAGCCCTTTTCTTGCGTTTATCGCATTTAAAAATGCACTCCCACATCTCTACGACCGTGTAGCCGGCATTTTAAACTTTTTCCAAAAAAGCCCTGGTCGCTTCATAACCTCTCCCCTGGTCTCGTGGGGGGTATTTTTGACCTGGGGGTCCGTCAGGGGAACAAGAGGGGACCCGTGCCAAAACGCCCCCAAAACTGGGAAAACGGTGGTGGTACTCCAGCTTAACAACACCCTCTACACGTCGCCCTAAAAAATATTCCCCACGGCCGTTACCCGCTAAGAATAGAACAAAACCGCGTTGATGGGCCCCCCAGCGAGCCCTTGTACAGGACGTGCGATGTTGGTCTGCGCACCGAACCACCCTTTGGGGTAATACCGATAGTATTCTCCTTTAAAATACTTTTTGGCGGTAAACCAACAGGCCCCCCAGCTATCGACACCTCTCTGAAAGGGTCCACCTTTCCCTTTTCCCCTGACATCTCTCAAACTTCAGCACCTTCCGTAGGACTCTACATCTTTTACACAATACGTTCCAACTCGCGTTTAAAATCAAAGACAAGTTTAAACTTTGACCCCCCGCGAAAAACCCCTTTTTCAAAGTGCTCCTTTCCCTCAACTGACATCTCGCCGATGCCGTGTCCTCCCCTTTTGGCGGCAAGGGACCCCTAAACCCCCCCTTTTCTTTTTTTTTGAAAAAATGGGGGGAAAAGTCCCTTTTGGGCCCAAAGACTCGTCCAACCGAAAAATTTTGGGCAATTTTGGACAGCGACAAAAACGGGAGAAGTTTAGGAGTCAAATAAAGTGGGCGGGCCGTAACGCATGGACAGATTTTCCCACCGTTCATTATAATTCTGGGGGTCCATTTTTTTACCTCCCTCATTATTTTAAAATAAAAATTTTCCATCATAGGATTTAGCGTTATGGGCCCAGGAGGGTGATATCCTAAATTTTGAAGCTTTAATTTGTTCTATAAATTCAAAAAAAATTTGGGCCCTTGTGTATCACCCTTGAATATGCGAGTCCTATCGCCCCCAAGCGGTGCAATATAGTCATTTGCTCTATATGAACACAAGCCTTTCAACATTTTTCACGACACAGAGGTTAGGTTCGTGCAAGTACGTGCCTGCCGCACCTTGAAGAAGCTTTCTTGTCTGCATTTAAAATCATAGAAACAAAACATGAAAATTTCTTTTTCCATGACGGGTTTTACGGGGGCCTTTCTTTATATGCAAAATGACCAAAAAGGGGGAAAAGGGTCCCCATATCTACAAAAAGTCTATAACCCTATGGAATAATTTGATTTTTCCAAACTGAAAAATTGCCCGCATACCCGCAAACCTTTTGACATCACAGACCGCCCGGCCGTGAAAAAACCGGGACGTTTTTTGGTTACAAAACATGTCTGGTTTTGGGGAAACCCCGACCACAGTTTTTCCCAAACACAATCGACCTCCGTACAAACCCCTTTAGCGGGCACTTTTTGCACGCGGGGTTCACATTTGTGCTCGTTCTTTTGTTGAACGGTACACACATCGCGGGAAAATACCCACACTTAAATGCGGTGTCAAAGGGTGTTTTGACGTCAAAAAGGTTTTGCTTACGTGTGAAAATACAAATCAAGGGCCCCTTAAAAAGGGAAAGTTCGGAGGGGGAGGCCCCCCTATAGGGCCCTTTTCCCCCGGGGGTTCCTGAACACTGTGATTTTTTTTTCGGGGAAGGGATGCTTGAAAAATTTTTTAGCTCAGTGAGCCCCCCACCTTTTAAAAGATTCACTGGGCATCAGCATGTTCCTCTGCTTTAGTTTTTGAATAGGGCACCCATTTTTATTTTGTCTAAAAGGGGTTTCACGTCCCTGCATCCTGGTTTCTTTTTTGTCACAAAGCTTTGGCCAACCAATGCCGGGGAAGACAAAGTGGTCGTCATTTTGAATCGTAAGATCCCTTTTTTATTACGGGGGTATAGTGCTTGCGGGAGAGAGTTTACACAATAACTCCACTCCCCAGGCTCCCAAAATGGGAAGTTTAACGTACAAAGGTGCAGTACTCAAAAACAGACTATTATTGCAACACGCGATTACTTTTTCAACACCTCTACGCTACTGGGCTGCTCTTTTAAATGAACATACACAGGGGGTTAACGTTTGGGCAGTGCTACTCAAAAATAACCACTGGCATCGGCGCTAACGCCATGGCCGCAACCGATGGGGCAAATAGTAATTTGTTCTTAAGCCCGCTTATTGCGTCACATCGCTTGCTGGGGCACCAGATTACGGGAATTTCTCTACCCGTATAAAAGAAAGCCTAAATTGTTTAATCCTCCTTCGATGATGCAAGAGGGGCGCCATTTTGCAATCCCCACCTACTTTTTTCACCTGGCCACTAATTCCCTTTTTTAGGGGGAAACGACGGTCCCGCTATCGCCAGTTCCACGGGCTCCCTCTCCCTCGCCGCCGCAGGGGCTCGAACTCCGTCCCCGCTTAGAGGCCGGGTGAAGAGTTCCGGCTTGCAGGAAAAAGGGCTCGAACCCCTCTCTCTGGAGCGGGGCGATGCGGCTACATAGGCTGGAGGGGGCCCACCCCCTGGGAGGGGGCTCGTTTGGATCCCCCCCTTTCCGGCCTCCAATTCAACATAAACATGTAAAAATAACCTTTTTACAACAGGGGCATATTTTTTCTTTAAATGTATTATGTTTTTAATTTTTCAATTGCTTTAGAGTAACAGGGATTTACAGAATGAGTCGCGTTTGCGGGGGAGGAGAGTGAAAAATTTTTTTCCCAGTTTACTTGGGAAGAAATTTGAAACCCAACACTCATCTCTTTAATACTTTTTTTATTTTTTTTATTATAGCAAGTTCAAATTTTTCAATTGCTTTAGACGTAACCACATTTACGAAATGCGTTAGCACTTCGGAGGAGGGAGAGGGAAAAAAATTGTCTTTTTACCTTTAAGATTTGAAAACTCAAACTCATCTCTTTTAAAACTTTTTTTATTTTTTTATTATTACTAAGCATTTTAATTTTTCAATTTCTTTAGGGTAACCGACATTTACAGAAGTGCGTCACACTTTCGGTGGGGGAGAGTGAAAAAAAATTTTCTCTAGTTTTTCCTTTTTTTAAAATTTGAAGCTCAAATCATCTCTTTTAATACTTTTTTTATTTTTATTATTTTTATTATTTTAATTTTTTTATTATTATTATTATTATACATTTTTGCAGCGGAGATTTTCGCTTAAGAACTTTTCGCTTTAATTGTTTCAACTACGAAAGGTCAATTTATTGAAAAAAAAAACGCCTGAGATTAGCCGCGTAATGAAATTTATAGCAAAGATACAGATGTTGTTTCTAACGCCTGCATAAGATTGGGTAGACAGCCCCCCCACTAACACAACGAAAGTTAACACCTTAAAAGGGGTAGTAAAATTTGAGTTTAAACAGCTTTCTTTAAATCGGGGGAAAAAAATGTTCCCAAAAACCCTTTTTAAAAACATTTGTTTGGGTTTTCATAACTACACTGCCCCCTATATTTGAAATATGATCAGAGGCAGCTGTATCCTTAAATGCATTACTTTATTATAAAATAACACAACTTTTAAGATTTTTTTGGCGGTAAACAAAAAACGGGAATAAATTGACGAGGAAATGTACAGCCCTTTAAATAAAATACATTTTTACTTATTAAGCCTGCAAGTGTAAACAACATAAGAACACGAAAATTTAGACTGGAATTAAAAAAAAATAGCCCTAAGTTCAGCCAGACACAAATTTTTGTACAAAAAATAAACTCTCATTTTAAACCCTGTTTGGATTCGAACCCGTGGGGCCGCATACATATATTTTTTTTAAATTGGGTTTCTATTCACATCATAAATTAAAGTGAGGCTTAGTTTTCGAGTGAAACGTGCTGTCTAAAGTTTTGATTAAATTTTTGCTTTTTAAAAGGAAAAGAACCCGGGCCAGGGGACACAAAAAAATACTCGATCACATTTTAAACGAAATTTTAATTTTCTGTCTTTTTAACCCGGGACCCCTTTTTTGAACAAAATATTTTTTCTAAACCCATATTTTTTGTTATCCCCAAAGGGAAATTTAACCAAGGGCTCCCCCCCAATGGCTATATAAATCATACAGGGAGGATTTTTTAATAAACGTTTAAGTACAAATAGTTTTTCCCTTTCTCTAAAAAATGTAAACACACGCATTCTTTTATACACTAAAAAATGTAGTACAATCATGCTAGCAATTTTTTTCGACTCGAGGGGCGATAAAACAGGATTTGTGCGAGAGAGAGAAAGTTTTCACTGCCCATGGACAGTAGAAGGTACTTACATAGCAGTCGGCAAGGGTGTCCCCAAAACTGCCCCAAACAGCGGGGGGTGCATTTCCCATGGCGACCAGGGGGACCCGGGGGTAGGGGCGCGGGCGCAAAGTACAGGAAGGCCTGGGGGGGACATCATGGCGTCGTGAGTGGCACCGATTCGAAAAAGGGCCTCCGGGGGAGTGATGTCTCTACAACTGACGGTTGCACCCCCGAAGCCCCTTTGTCTAAACCGTACGGGGCCCAAAGTGTGAAATTAAATAAATCAAAATTAAATAGCATTTACAGGGAAAAAAAAAACCAACAAGACTCCAATATATATGTTTTTTTGCTGTTAAAATTACCCATCGACCGTTGCATCAAGTTCAAATTCCCCTTTCATCGAACAGAGCAGCTGGTCCAGGCATTGGGGGCCCCGGTTGTATATCCCTCCAAACATCGGGGGCTCTTTAAAAACAAAAAAAGAAGAAACCATTGTACGCCCCGCTGATTAGTCAAAAAAAAAAAAACACCAGTTAAAAAATACAGAAAAAAACTTTCCTAAAATTTTGAAAAATTTTTTAGCGAACGAAACCATTTTTTGAGTTCGGCGCGTCAAACACAAAAGAAATGACCCAAAAGTAATGAGCGGGTTCTATTTATACCCCTTCAAAGAGCCGCCGTCTGTAAAGACCTAATACTCTAAGTGTCTCTGCGCATGCGCAACACAGACCTTCCATAAGTCCCTTGTAAATCCCGTATTTCAGTATGCATCGACCCAGCGAAAGGGGGCGGAGGGCCTCTCGATGCTCTGTTCCCCCTGCCTTTAAAAATGATGAAAAAGACCCGAGCACGGAACGAATCCCGGATACTCGTGGCAGAGCAATGGGGTACTAAACCCGATCACGGGTTTTTTGGAAATTGAAACCTTACCTTTAAAAATTTTAAATTTTTTTGGTAGAAAACCAAAACTTATATGAAAGCATATACTACTTTTCCCCGGGGGTCAGTATCTTCAACATACTTTTCTCGGTAGCGTTTGTTATTCCCCGCATCACAGGTAGGTATCTAAGGCTCACTGCCAAAGCCCGGGAGGGCGCGGGTTTTACCCGTCGGTACATGACCATTCTAGGGGCACCCTCCCCAAACGTAGACCAAAGGTGTTTTTTTTTTTCCGCACCCTTTTGGAAAATTTGGGGGAATTTTTCCCTCCTCCTATCTACTTAGCGGGGTTCATCATTGGTTTGACTTCGAACCAGAGGCAAATGCGGTACCTATCCCCAAGATATTAAATACCGGTTGAACCGTCACCTTTCCTTTAAATATTAACAACATATTTTTACTATTTTTTTTTTTTTGACAATCAAAAATTAATTTACAAACGCAATATTTTTTAGGGCTTTTCCCCTTGATACTTACAGAATAGGGGATTCTGCCTGTTTAAAATATATGCGTATATCACTGATTGAGAGTAAGAAAATTTAAAAAGTAGTATTCAACGAAATTTTATTTGCTTTCACCCTAGAATTATTTGTACTGAAATCACCCGACTTGAGTTTTAATAGGGGTTTTGACCGTTTAAAATACACAGGGCCCCGTATGATAAATACTCACAAATTGTTAAAGAAAACCTTCATGCCTTATTTATTTTGTAAACTCTCCTAGAAAAATTACATTAATAAACTGGCTTTCGATGCCATCTACGGGCCAAAAACAAACACGACAAAACCCGACGGCAATTAAAAAAATTTAAAAATTAAATAATGTAAACCTTTACACAGTTCCTATGTTTTAAAAACCTAGGGGAAAAAAAACATGGGGGCTATAAAAAATTTTATAACTAAATAATAACTTTTACATAAGTTTATAAGTAAAATTCTAGAAAAAATCCGGTCTTATGTATATAGTCTTTTTTCTATGTAGGCTTTAAACCATGTGGGGCATTCTTTTTGTTTCGTGCAAGAAAACTAAAAACCCGTTTTCCCAAACGTTTTACAGATACAATTTTCGAGGGTAGCCTTTAATTTATCTGTACTTTTCCGCCTTTCGAGGGGGGAGAATTATTAAAATTGAGTCGAATTTGTGCGTGTTAAACGCCTATTGGGGGGAACTAACTAAACGGGCCGTCGGGAAGGCGTTCAGTAAATTTTATGGTCTCTGGTTCGAATCCAATCAAACAAACGAATTACAAACACAGTAAATTTTACCGGCAAAACGGGCGTCGCAAAATTAAAACCCCCCTCAGTGCTTGAAGGGACTCTCCAAATGTTTGGGCATTAATGTGTGGGGGTTAAACTTTCATAGGGATTAGTTTCGAACATTAAATTCAATATTATTCCCCGTTGGAGCTGACTTGGGCCTGCCGCTTTCCGGGAAAGGAAAAGCGAATTGCCAAACGGACTTTTCATAGCTGCCCCTTACGGTGTCTATTTTGAGAAACCAATGACCCTCAAGGGGAATGGGGTTAAAAACTCGGGGGGCTCGCCCCCCAGAAGGTAATGCCGGGGAGGGGGGAAAACCAGGATAACAACCCCCGGGCCCGAGGGGGGGGTGGGGAGGGAAATTTTAAAGGGTGATTACAGAAGCCAGCGAGCCACTTGGCTTTAATATCGGGCATCCCGGGGGAGAAAGACCTCTTGTCTCATGCCCCACAAAGCTCTAAAACTCCAAACCTCAAACCTTAAATTTGCAAAATTAATTTTTAATAATTAAAAAGGCCCTCAGGGGAGGTTCAGGGCCCCTTTTGACGATGGAACCAATGCTCATTTAACAAAAGACGCACTAGCTAAGGTTCAAAACGTGAATAAAAACCCCAAAATAACCGTTTTTGATAAAAACGCTTGCATTAGGCAGTTTATGTATAAATGACTTTACAAACGACCCCCCCGACCGTTTCGATAAAACGCTCTGACTAAACAGTTTTATGTTTAAAAATGACTGTTAGAAACGCCCCCCAAAAAGACCCTTTTTTTTTATAAAAGCTCTCACATAAGCAGTTTTTTTTGTAAAATACTGTTACGAAACTCCCCCCCCAAATATAGACGTTTTTCGATATAAACGCCTCAAATATAGGGAGTTTAGTATAAATGACTGTTTTTAAACGTCCCGAACATACATTTTTTCTATTAGATGCAAAAATTTTTTTAAAAAAATCCCTTTTTACATATTAAATTTTTTAAACAAGTCTTACAAAACATTTTACAGTTGAATTTTTTTAAAAATTAACCCGAAAATTTTTATAACAAAAAAGAGAAAAAAGGGGAAAAAAAAATTATCTAAAAAATTTTTTTCAATTTTTTATTCATTTTTTTTTAAAGTGTTCCTCTTGAAAATATGATAAATATATGTAAAAATTTAAATTTTTTTCCCTTTTAAACAAAAAATAAAAAAGTGATTTTAAAAACCCTTTGCTAATTTATGGGTTACTTAAAAGAATTAATTTTTTTTTTATATCGGGGACCTGGGTCTAGGGGTAAGGTGTCGGATCTCTTCTGGGGGTTCGGTTTCAATCCTCGGTCCCCAAGATTTATCTGATCATCGAACCCCTTTCTGCCCTCTGACAAAACGTGTTTTAATCACAACTTGGAATGTGTGGGAATTTCCCAAACCTCCGCGGGCGCCCAGGGGGGATGAGCTTTAAGGGATTCTTTTTC
>JBCFYV010003379.1:0-50437 GCA_039000515.1 Timema cristinae
CAAAACTTAAAAAATCCAAGATGGTGAATGCAGTTGTAAGAAACACGTGCGCATGCTTGTAAAAACACACTATGACAGAAATTTGAGGGTCTGATCAAGCTCACGGTTCAATCATCCGTCCATAAGACATTTCATGGCGCTGTTTGTTCTGCCCAGGGACAGCAAGGTGAGTAGTAAAAATTGTTCCCAGAGGTAATATCGGTTAATGTTTAGTACAAAAAAAGAAAAGAAAGGAAAAGAAAATTTCCTCTCTCTCTTCTTTATTCCTACCGAATACAACCCACCCCGCGCCGCTTAGCCTTCCGCTGAGTAGTCTCCCCTCAATGTCTTACCTCACTAATGTTCGCTAAATAAACACATGTTAAGTATATTAAGAGCCAACAACACGGCCGATTAACTGGGATATTAGATACACCACTACGCCAATCCTAGAAACCGCATCAAAGTGCATTTTTCTAGCCTTTTCTCTTGACAAAAAACATTTGTGACCAATCAAATAGATTTTTTTCTTTTAATTTTAAAATAATCTCAATTATATTCCATTTTGTTGTATTTTATTTCACATTTGGTAAAATGGTTTCGCTGGTCTCAATTTCATTATCTTCGGATGTAAATGATAGAAAACCCCAGCACAATGCGACGTCTGTCTCAATCTGTATTAACTACCTTACTTAGTCACGCGCTATTTCGTGGAGTGTGATGGAATCTTAAACAATACTGGTGGAAATAAAACCATTGAATTTAATCAGGTATAAAACAAATTTTATTAAGCACGGATATAATGACGTGACATGAAAAACAATATGTTGTACTTAAAGACTAGATTGTTTAGCAAGCGTTCATCTTGAAGACAATGCGCTCGTGAGAAGGTCAAACTTGTTTCTACAAGCGTGATGATAGTACCGACACCCTTACAAACACCCGACATACATCAATACAACCCCAGCCTGCTGGAGTCACCAGGGGTCAGCATAAACTGATACTGAGTAGTATTTTATTATTTACACACTTTAGTACTCGACAAATAAATCAAATTAAGTGGTGTTTACATATATTGCACTGCTAAATTTTTATAACAATTTTTTTTTTTAAATTTTTATTTCAAAATAATGGATCACATGGTTCTAGATATTCTTCCACACCAAATGAAAATAATAAATTTAATCTAGCTAAGCACTAGTTTTTGTTTGTTGTTGTTATTATTTTTATTAATCATGAATGTAACTAAACATTTTAGTTTTTGGACACACATTTATTTCAAGAATAACACCATAATAATATTAACACTTAAGACATATTATGTGCTTTAACTTCTTTTTGAAATCTAAAACATTCAAATGATATTAAATATCAGCATAAAATTAATTCTATTAATTTTAAACATTAAAAATAAATGAACGTTGATTTGGCAAAGTGTGGTTCCATCATGTACTAAAGACATTACAAAAAAATAAATGTTGACCATATTCAATCATAAATTTTAACCAAAAATGTTGAGATTCACATGAATCAAATAACGCCTCCTGTTATTAATATCAATTTTGGTTCACATAAATATATTTATTAATATTATGATCTGTATACAATATTAAATTATTTGGGCATAACTAAATAATCTTATTATTAGTAATTTCAGTTACAACAATTATTATTATATTATAAGGATGAAATAAAAGTTAACTTTTTAATACTGATATTGATTTGATAGTATCAAAAATCACTAACGCTAACATTAGCTCAGAGTAATCAATAAATATATTAACTTTTACAAATGAATACATTACATTTTTATAGTCATAGCTGCACATATTTTATTTAATTTAAAAGTATTTTTTTAAGTAAATATGAAGAATGTTTATTTTAGTTCCACAAAACAAAAAGCTCCTTCATTTTAATTATTAAGTAGATTGTGGGGTTTTTTAAATTATATCTAATATACAAATTTTTACTAAGTAGGCTTAAAAAACCTTATATTAATAAGGCCTTCTTGAAATTTTCTTCCAAATTTTAAATACAATTTATTGTTTATGTGTGATAGAGAATTGATGTCTTAAATTTTATTAAAAAAAAATTAAATTGCACATAGATATATGAAAAGGTAATAGATACGTTCTTTGTATAGTTCGTTTACAGGAACTTTGAGCTTTTCTACAAATTGAAATTTACTAAAAAATACTTCCAAATTCATCTCCCTAACAAATGTGCAATGTAAATTTGACAAGTGATCCCAAATGGCTTCCCTCTCCAAAGTAATATCACATGTTTGTGAGGGAAATAACACTAAGCTGTGTTTTAGTAACTTTTAACACTGAAAAAAGGCCAACATTACCGCAAGCCAGATAATCTAGGCGTGTAGCATTTATTAGGCATTAAGTAAAACATTAAATATAAATATTATTACAATGTTTTAAATTTTATTCTGTGCTATACATAATTTAACTATTGATTAAAATAATGTTTTTATGGATTAATATTTCTAAATATTAGTAAAGTGAAAACAAATAATTCCATATCGGTAACTTCCCCTGGATGACCCTTTTTTGAATTAATGCTTTGACAAACCAAGAATCAATATTTCTCTATAAAGAAATAAATAAGATAATTAAGAAGGAATGCTTTTTTATAACGTTTGATCGACACATTTCGACATTATTATAGGCAAGAAAATTAAGGCAATATTTCCAAATGCAGAACACCTTAGCACCATGAACCCCAATATAATGATGTCAATCTAGGTACATCTGCTTTAAGGTCACATATAACATGACCGTATTAACATAACATATCAGTAGAGATAGCGTATTTTCTAGTCTGGTTTAACACATTGATATTTAACATACTGGTAAGCAAAAATGCAACTATTGACGAATCAGTTGAAAAACCATACACTTACTTAAAACAATAGTCAACCTTTTGGTAAACCACGGCAAGTTTAAAAGCTGAAACACCGACATTTAAAATATTCTAAAGTAAAGTGGGCTGAACAATATTTATTACACAAAGAAAACAAGCCATTTTTTTCTAGTAAGAATGTTTTTCTACCAATATTTTAATCATGAAGTCACTTTTATGAAATAAATTAATTAACTAACTTTAATAAAATAATAACTGTAATTATTATCTCTTCTTGGCTGTTATTGTCTCAAATCTGATTTTAGTGAATTATAAACAACTCTTATCTTGCCTCCTCCTTGAAACTTCAACCAGAATCCATTCACGAATCCTTGGAGAATTTTAAGAAAAATACTAGGCTGACGCCTTGGTATAGCGAACCACGTTATGATCAAGTTTCAATTAGAAGCTAAATATGGTTAATAAGATAGTCAATCCTGGAATAATTTAAAGTACTTGAAAATAGAGCCCACCTAAGACCCTAATATCTTCAACTGAATCTCAAGTTTGCATTTTTCTTTACAGCTTCGTGGTTGGCAAAGAATAAATTAACAACGTGAGCTTTGACAACGTCTTTAAGTCCCAGTAACGGAAGTAGCTGAAGAGACTTCTCACGCTGGTGTGCAAGTCATGGCTAGCTATTGAAGTCCCAGCAGCTGAAGAGACTTCTCACGCTGGTGTGCAAGTCATGGCTATCTCTTGAAGTCCCAGTAGCTGAAGAGACTTCTCACGCAGATGTGCAAGTCATGGCTAGCTATTGAAGTCCCAGTAGCCGAAGAGACTTCTCACGCTGGTGTGCAAGTCATGGCTAGCTCTTGAAGTCTCAGCAGCTGAAGAGACTTCTCACGCTGGTGTGCAAGTCATGGCTAGCTCTTGAAGTCCCAGTAGCTGAAAGACTTCTCACGCTGGTGTGCAAGTCATGGCTAGCTATTGAAGTCCCAGTAGCTGAAGAGACTTCTCACGCTGGTGTGCAAGTCATGGCTAGTTCTTGAAGTCCCAGTAGCTGAAGAGACTTCTCACGCAGATGTGCAAGTCATGGCTAGTTATTGAAGTCCCAGTAGCTGAAGAGACTTCTCACGCTGGTGTGCAAGTCATGGCTAGCTCTTGAAGTCCCAGTAGCTGAAGAGACTTCTCACGCTGGTGTGCAAGTCATGGCTAGCTCTTGAAGTCCCAGTAGCTGAAGAGACTTCTCACGCTGGTGTGCAAGTCATGGCTAGCTCTTGAAGTCCCAGTAGCTGAAGAGACTTCTCACGCAGATGTGCAAGTCATGGCTAGCTATTGAAGTCCCAGTAGCTGAAGAGACTTCTCACGCAGATGTGCAAGTCATGGCTAGCTCTTGAAGTCCCAGTAGCTGAAGAGACTTCTCACGCTGGTGTGCAAGTCATGGCTAGCTATTGAAGTCCCAGTAGCTGAAGAGACTTCTCACGCTGGTGTGCAGTCATGGCTAGCTCTTGAAGTCTCAGCAGCTGAAGAGACTTCTCACGCTGGTGTGCAAGTCATGGCTAGCTCTTGAAGTCCCAGTAGCTGAAGAGACTTCTCACGCAGATGTGCAAGTCATGGCTAGCTATTGAAGTCCCAGTAGCTGAAGAGACTTCTCACGCTGGTGTGCAAGTCATGGCTAGCTATTGAAGTCCCAGTAGCTGAAAAGGCTCCGGGCCCCAACGTCCCTCATCTCAATGGGGATATTGTACGACGTCCTGTCAGAAGCGCGGGCCCGGGATCTTGACGATCTTCTCGCACCTCTTGGACACCTCCCCAAAAGGCGTGTCCTTCCGGACACTGGTACAGTAACCTTGAAGTTTGCCCTTTGAGCCTTGGCGGCACTTGTAGAACTTGAGGCAGTCTCCAGGGTACGGGTGGTGACCTTTGGTGGGACAGATGGCGCTTCCTGGCGATACTTGCACCTGAAACCCGTCACAAAGTTTTAACGTTGAACATTTTAAAATCTGGAACACGGTTTACACCATAGCTCAGTCAGCAATGACTTTGTTATATTAGTTAGGATCCCTGAGCTCAATTCCTGGCAAGGAATTATATGTACTTATTTAAAATTGGATTTATTATTTTAACAAAGTGGTAAACTGGAAATCTGGAGTTTGTTGTTGTGTTTCCCTTGGACATAATTAAATATAACATTTTAGAAAACATTAAAAAATAGTTGTACTCAGGAACGTTACCTAAGGTAAGATAAGATTTTAAATATTTTTTTTTATTATTGGTTTATTAAAATTGAGAACAAATAAAGAGTATGCATTGAAATTGTGTAAAATGAAAGATCAATATTAATAAAAGTAAAGTGTTGTCTGTATATATACTTGTAGATCGGTCTAGAGAATTTAAAGGACTTCTCAACGAGATAGAAAGCTGAAATTTGGTGAAATTGTAGAAGAACCACTTTAAAGGTGAGCAAAACTTTCAAACTTCAAAATTGAGAGTAAATAAAATATAGGCCTTTAAAAATTTTAAACATAATTTAGTGAATCATTTTAATTGATATATATTTTATTTGCTCTTCAAAACTAAGTAGAAACTAGAATAAAAATTCCAATGTCAAATTCCAATTAAAATTACAGATTATAACACTATTACTTGTCTTCTAGTTTTGTTTCTTGTTTCGTGTTCATATTAGTAAATTAAAATGTTTTTCTTTGACAAAAAATAAATTAGTTAAAAGTTATACCGGTAACGTCCAACATGCTTATTTAATTTAAGCTTACATTTATATACTTATTTGTTCATACAAATCAAATTAATACTATAATTGAATGCATCTTTAAATAAAAGAGTGTGGGAGGAAAATGTAAGAAATAATCTGTTTTTAGTGAAAATTGTATATCCTCTTAGTGATATATTTGTCTTCATTGGTGTATTTGGTTCATCCGCCGAGCCTAAGAAGCTATGAGAAACTGAATTTAATATGGTCTTGGAGAACTTTGCCAAGAAATGCGATAATACTTTCTGATGTTTTTATTGTGAATATTTGACTCTCTGAAATGTACATAACATACTGATCCTACTGGTCAAAAGTGGTAGGACTTTAACTAGAGGAAGCCACCACATCACCCTCCGGAAATCATCCAAGATGTGTCTGACGTGAACAAGGAAGAAACTATTTTCAGCAGCATCTATTAGACGTTGAACGCAGAACAAAAACCTGCTTTAGGATGATATTGAACGATGCAACTATCATCAGAGGCCAAACTGCTAATATGGAATTAGTCAACTATGCTCTGACCATGCAATAAATACAGTCATCATTTGTTACAGAATAGGCAATTCTTACTCATGTTCAGAGGATAGCAATCATCCAGAGATTTATTAAATACTCTCAGCTGTGAAATAAGTTTAAATTCTCAAGTTAAACAATATGCACGGAAAATAAACAGTTACTTACGTTATTGGAATAATACAATTAAGTGATGAAAAACAGGAAAAAAAAATACTGACACACGGCTCAGTAGTTCACTAAACATTTGGAAATAGGCTGATCTCAAATGATATTTCGAATAGTAATTATTGTTTCACTAAATGAGTAGCTACACCAATAAATGAGGTACCATATTTAGTATTTTAGAAGGAGAGTTCCATTGTTACGTCAGTGTGAACTCATGTTGACTGTAAGGTGAGCGGGAAAAAGGCAACTGAAGGATTTTCAAACAGATTGACACCCTCAAGAATAAATTACTGCCACACAAGTTAAACTTAAAAATAGGAAGTATAATAATGCTCCCTGGATACCTAAACACTAGGCTATACAGGTCTAAGTAATAAAACTGCCTAGACGTGACAAAATTGGATATCAGTGCAACAGTTTTAACAGGTTTATCTCAAGTGGATATATGTTTCTTACCTACAGTCATTTGGCACCTGTAGCCCTGACTGACATCTCCTTTATTTTAAGACATTAAACTGATGTGCTCAATCACTTTTAAATAACATGCTTGATATCTATCCTCCCAAGCCCGTTTTCAGCTATGGCTAATTGTACTGGCCTTCTCGTATACTTTTTTTTATTCGTGTAATAAAAATAGAACTAGTTTATTTCACTTTCACTTTATACACTTTTACGACAGATATTTTTTACAAATAAATCCTAATATTACTTGAGCTTATAATGAACAAATGAATAAAGTGTTAGTATTTTTTTTTCAAATTCTATCACCAAGGAAAATTATCACTTTCAAATCCAAGGAGAAATTATAGGACATTTTTAATTTTAAATCCAAAGATGAATGTTAATACTGAATTAATGATAGAACATGACATTATTAAGGAGGGAGGATGGGCACGCGAGAAAGGCCAGTGTTTTTGCAGTTTTTATTGCTCAAGTTCAAACATAGAGTTTAGTTTTCTTGAGATGTTGATATCAACAGTTCCTTAATATCTATCATGAGCATGGTGGCATTATCTAAAAAACTATTTAAATGAAGAGAGAAAGTTGTCTTTAAATTCTAGAACACCCTTGAGAGATATTCAAGAAATCATTAGGTCACCATGTAAAGAAAATTTAATTATATGTTTTTACTGGAGCAATATTTTATTTATTTTGGCCAAAACAATGTTTTGGCAGAAAAACTGCAAAAGCACTGGCTTTCCTCGCATCCCCTTCCATCTCACCTTAACATTATATGCTCAGAATTGTTTTAATGGAGAAACAACGATCTAATCTTCACACAACTACTAGGTTACTGATAAACCATCATAATATAATCTATTACTTATTTTAAGAACCGCAAGATAACGTCGCTCACCCCTCACACATCTCTGTCCCTTCACCCCACGTATACACGCCAATGGTAAGGATATTATTGTAAAATATTTACCGCCGTGGGTTCATCTTCCAGTCCTCTGTATAATTTGCTTCCTCCGATGCAAGGAGCCGCCTGGTCGTGGGGCAGACACTGCAGCTTCTGTTCGTCGAAAATCGTGTCGTTGGTGCACGACAGCACCAGCACCTTCACCTCATGACTATTGGGAGAGGTGGTGCACTGATAGAACAGTTGGCAGTTCTTGGGATGACGCCTGAACCCCGTGGGGCACACGAAGGCTACTTGGTGGTCTTCCAGTTCGGACACCGCACAGTTAGAGATCTGCTGTCCGGGCGGCGATTCTGATGTGGTTGTCGACGTTGAGGTGGAGGCTGTACTCTCTGAAGGCTCGGTCCCCTCCTTAGGAGGGCTGGAGGTCTCTGCAGATAGAGTAGTTTGGTCTGTAGGGTTCATTGTCTCACTAGGATCTGTTGTCTGTTGGCTGCAGTTGTCTCAATAAGATCTGTTGTCTGTTGGGCTGCAGTTGTCTCACTAGGATCTGTTGTCTGTTGGGCTGCAGTTGTCTCACTAGACTCTGTTGTCTGTTGGGCTGCAGTTGTCTCACTAGATCTGTTGTCCTGTTGGGCTGCAGTTGTCTCACTAGGATCTGTTGTCTGTTGGGCTACAGTAGTCTCACTAGACTCTGTTGTCTGTTGAGCTGCAGTTGTCTCACTAGGATCTGTTGTCGTTGGGCTACAGTAGTCTCACTAGACTCTGTTGTCTGTTGGCTGCAGTTGTTTCACTAGGCTCTGTTGTCTGTTGGCTTGCAGTTGTTTCAATATTATCTGTTTATGTTGGCTGCAGTAGTCTCACTAGGATCTGTTGTCTGTTGGGCTGCAGTTGTCCTCACTAGACTCTGTTGTCTGTTGGGCTGCAGTTTGTCTCACTAGGATCTGTTGTCTGTTGGGCTGCAGTTGTCTCCACTAGACTCTGTTGTCTGTTGGGCTGCAGTTGTCTCACTAGGATCTGTTGCCTGTTGGGCTGCAGTTGTTTCACTAGGATCTGTGGTCTGTTGGGCTGCAGTTGTCTCAATATTATCTGTTGTCTGTTGGCTGCAGTTGTCTCACTAGAATCTGTTGTCCATGGGACTGTAGTTTTTGTCTGTTGTAGTGGATTTTTTTGCTCAGTATCTCTGTTGTCTGCTGAACTGGATCTGTCGTCTCTGAAAGTGGCGTAGTTTGCTCTGTACAGTATCCCCAGGTCTTGTAGTTTCTTGATCAGGATTGGTTGTTTCCAAAACTGTATCTACGGTGGTCTGTCCTTCTGGTTCAGCTGTCTCTGAAGGGTTTGTTTTATCTGTCGAGTCTGTGGGGTCCGTAGTCTGAAGGATGGTTGTCACACCCGTTATTTCGGATGTGACTGTACTTTGTTCCACAGTGGCCGTCGTCCCTCCGGGAGTGAGAGCCTGGTCGGTTTTGTCTGTAGTTTCCCCTGCATAACGGTATCCGTCTCACCTATGGATTTACATGCATGTTTTAAGTATGGTGTGTATCACAAGTTTTATATAATATATATATATATATATATATATATTTTATATTTATTTTAGTGTAATATTGTACATTTTGTATAAAACAAGGATTCGAATCGGAGACGTTTACTATTAAGAACCCAATTTATTTGAGAGTCCTAATCTTTAAAACCCACTTCAGTGATTGCATGTCGAAGGTATCACCCTCGCAATATACTGGACTCACGATGAAGGTAAGATTGAGTTGAATCCTGGTACGGACAGTGTTTTTTTCCTAAATGGTTTTCCATTCTTCCTCCACGCGAATGTTCACACTTCCTCTAAATTTAACCTTCTTCATCCTTAACACTTTAGCTTAATTCGTCCATAATAAGTACAACCCACATGATTAGTAGGACGCAGCGTTAAAAAAATGAACTTTTAAAATATATTGTTTTTTTTTTAATAATTTCAGATCTAAATTTTTAAAAGCAAAACTATTTTTCATAAAAAAAAGTTGATTGCTGATTGACAAACAAGGCTGTCAGTGAGTTTTAAATTGTAAAACATTTCCATCTTTAATAAATGTATATTTATTTAAATTATATTTTGGTTAATTCGAAATCCATTGTAATCCAAACCCCGCTGCAGTTTTAATCGCCATTAAATTAAGAGATAAATATATAATAATCTTTTAGTCGTGGGGATTTGCTTAAGAAATAATTAGTTTTTATATTGCAATGAACTTTACAATACTTGTTTTTTTAATAGAAAACGCCAAGTTTTCCTTTTCCTCGTGTATTAAAGGTTTATTGATAAGGAATAATAGTAGAGAAATTGTAGCCAAACTCGCATGGAAGGAGTGTGAGAAACCATCTAGAACAAAAAACCTCGTTACACCTGATAGGAATTCGAGCCCGATCTTCTCATCACAGTAGTCCAGTCTATTGCAAGAGTCATTCCTTAGACAATGCAACCATCGATACATGTCAGTGAGTTCACCTAATTTACAAATATGTATTTATTAAAGTTACCAAAAATGACGTGTACCAACTTTAAAGTAATAGGAACTAGACCCACACCAATTACCATGCAGTCAAAGGCATCAGTTTCACAAGAGATTGGATTGGTGATGACAGGTGAGGTCAGGTTCAAATATCAGCTGAGTATATCGGGTATTTATCATTGCCATCTATCTCTGTACTCTCGCTCCATTCTAATATGGTTGACTTTTTCTGACACTACCCCCACCATCCTTAAAATTCATGATTAATTAACTTAGTTTTTCTGTGCCCCATGCCTCACTACTCATTTGAGCTATCCGCATATTTATACTAATAGAATAGTAAAGTAAAAGGTATAATTTAGAGTAATTGTACCCACATTTGCGTGGTAGTCCATTTAGTAAAAAAAAAATTCACTGCACCCGGTTGGGATTCGAACTACAACCCCTCAATCATTGGTAAATCAGACTTAACGAGGTTAGCATCCACCGATGTGGGTAACATTGTGCTAAAAGCACTAATCAAAAGATTTAACTTAAACAGATGCCTTGTAACACTTACCTGGAGTTTCAGTAGAGCCATGGTCGTAGAATCTGGTTGTTCTGACAAGCTATCTCTGTGGTACTGGTCATCTCCTGCTCGACCGGTTTTAAGGATGGTGCTGGAGATGGCGTCGTGGATGGGGTCGTCCCGGTAGAGGACATCACTGTAGTGCTCGAGTCCCACTGCAATCCCTAGGGGGGTAGACACTCTCCTCATGGTTACAAACACTCAGACTTGGATCAAATATGTTCCTTCGGGGCAATCGAAATGATACACAAGAGAACCTTTTTACCTTTATCACCGTCCCAATCTGCGCAGCGTAGAACTTCTTGCAGTCTGTTGGGTGCGCATAATATCCCGCTGAGTACAAGACACTTTTCTGTGAAGTAGGATTTTGAGTTGAAGGTTTCTCGGCTTGGCTGCAAGGGGATGTTCCATTACTTTTAGTTTGGTTCCATCTACTGGAGAGCCAGAATCGTTTGAAGGAATATAACTTTCACTTGGTTTTCCTTGCCCCGATGATGTGGTAAATACAATTTCACTTGAGGAGCTCGTTGTATTATCTTGACTGACATTAGAGATTCCGTTGATGTCATGGGCTGTTTACTTGAGAATTTGTCGAACTAGTCTGTTGTTCACTTGTTGGTGTGTTAAGCTCTCAGCTACTGGAGAGCCAGAAGTTACATTTGAAGAAAAAGGACTTTCACCTGGTTCACCTAATCCTGATGTAGTATTGAAACAATGATGTTTGTGGAGATTGCTGAATTATCTTGGACCGACGTTGTGGGTTCCGTTGATGTTAATGGTTTTTCGCTCAGATAGTTTCTGGTCTGGTTGGATTTTCTTGTTCCATAGGACCACCTGATAAACCTGGTAAACCACCCTCAAGAGCTTGCTGGTGTTTGTTGAAGACTCCTTTATTGGTGTATCTGAAGTAATAGTATTAGAAGGACCTTCTTGGGCAATCGTGGGTTTGTTAGAGGACTCTCTTCTGTTCCAGACGATATAACTTTATTACAATCCCTTCGTACGGCGTACTCATTGGTTACACACGTTACTATCCGTATCCCACGCCGTTCCTTCAGCGCATTCAAAGTCTACTTTGTGTAACTGCTTTTACCATTACTGACACAACGGAAGAACTTCTTGCAGCTGCCTGGCGTTGGAAGAAACCTTCAGACGCACACGAATCACTGTCACCTTGTTGCTTGATGAATCTGGTGGAGGTTGTGAACTTTCTAAACCAATCAAACCATTAGAGTAGTAGAGCTTCCTTGAATTTCAATGATAGTGCAATAGTTGAGCTTTGATGGCTATAACTAGATGTTGTGCTTCCCTCTTGGCGTATTGGTGTAGAACTTTCTTGATTTTCAGCTGGTAGCACAGTAGTCGAGCTCTGAGAGCTAACACTAGGTGATGTGCTGCTAACTTGGCTGATTGGTGTAGAACTTCCATGCGAATTTAAATTAGATGTGTTTTGATTTCCGCAGAAAGCTCATTTTCATTTGTTTGGACGTTCAGAACCTTCCTTATTCTCCTCTGAAGGTTTGAAACCTTCTTGTACCTCAGAAGGTGAAGGACTGGTGGGGTTGCCTTGATTTTCAGTTGAAATTTCTTGGTGGGTTGTGGATGAAGAGGTAGTACTTTTGGTGATTCCCTCCCTCCTCCGTTGATTGTCCTCCACCTGATGAAGGAGATGTAGTGCCAGGGCTGCATCAATGTTGTTACATCTCTACGTACGGCGTACTCATGGTTACATACGTTGCTATCAGAGTCCCATGCGGTTCCTTGCCCACACTCAAACTCGTATTTTGTGAATTCTGCCTTCCCGTTATCGACACAACGGTAAAACTTTTTACAGTTTCCTGAGCTGGAAAGAAACCTTCCGATTGGCAAGACCCATCCTGCTGAGAAGGGGTATGTCCCGAGAAGCCGTATAGAAGGTGAAAGAGATTCTGTTGATACTTGACTTTGCCCATTAGAGGACAACTCCACTCTCACTTTGGGAAACCCACTATTTTTCTTGTTGATTTGATGAAGATGTTGAGTGTTATTTCCAGAAGTTGAACTTGATAGCTGCTCGTTGGAAGACTGAGACGAGTCTATAGTTTGTTGATTACTTCCACTTGAACTGAACTCATGGACGTTCATTGTTACTTACTGAATCAGTAGCTTGTTGATTACTCTCTGAAGATGATGTGAATGTTAATCCTTGTTGTTTTGATTTTGAGACGAGGTTGATGTTCTTTCAGAGGTTGTAGATTTCCTTATTATTATTATTATTATTATTAATTATTTACAGAGGACATTGTTGTTTGCTGATTATTGTTTTCAGATACATTTGTTGACTGTTGATTTCTGGCTCACAAATTGTTGATTAATTCGTAGAAGATGACAATGCTGTTGACTGCTGACTACTTAAGGAAGACATTTGACTTTGAGATAGGAGGCGGTGATTGCTGGTTCTGAATTTGAGAGGAGGTGGAAGATGTTGTTGCTGTTTGAGACGACTGAGAGTTTTGAAGTGAAAGACGATGATGATGTTGAACTTGAAGGCTGTGAACTATTTGAGAATGAAGACAATGTTGTGTGAAGAGGAAGCTGTGGATTGTTCATTACCAGATTCCAAGGACAGAACCTGAGTGGTGTTACTGTAACTGGATAACGTCGTGAGGTTGTTGTTCAGTTTGTTTGTGTGTTCACGCTCGGTGGAGTACCCTCTCCCACCGCATATCTACAGCCAGGCCTCTGAACGGCGTAATCGTGGTTGCACACGTTGTTTTCAGAGTCCCATACAGTTCCTTCTCCACACTCAAAGTTGTTATCTCGTGAATCTCCGCCCTTCACCTGCGACACACCTGTAAAATTTCCGGCAGTTCTCAGGTATGGAGTGGAACCCTTCTGAGTCGCAACCAGCCCCAGGTTGCACCGCACTGGTTGTGGTCAAGGTTTGGCCCCCTTGATGAGGAGGAAGCTGTTGTCTGATTCTGTGTTGGGGGGGTGGTCTGTTTAGCATTATTTTCAAACTGGTTTACTGGAGATGTTCCTGTATTTTGCTGGTTCCAGTTATTTTGTCCATTTCCACTTTGCTGTTGATTTCCACCATTTTGTGTGCTACCACTTTGCTGTTGTTTCCACCATTTTGTGAGCTACCACTTTGTTGTTGATTCCAACCATTTTGTGAGCTTCCAATTTGTTGTTGGTTTCCACCATTTTGCAAGCTCCCACTTTGCTGTTGATTCCAACCATTTTGTGAGCTACCACTTTGCTGTTGATTTCCCCATTTTGTGAGCTACCACTTTGTTGTTGATTCCAACCATTTTGTGAGCTTCCACTTTGTTGTTGTTTCCAACATTTTGTGAGCTTCCACTTTGTTGGCTCCCTTCATTTTGCCAGCTCCCGCTTTTTGGGATACACCATTTTTGTGAGCTCCCACTTTGTTGTTGAGATCCACTATTTTGTGAGCTTCCAATTTGTTGCTGATTCCAACCATTTTGTGAGCTACCACTTTGCTGTTGATTCCAACCATTTTGTGAGCTCCCACTTTTGTTGTTGAGATCCACTATTTTGTGAGCTACCACTTTGTTGCTGATTCCAACCATTTTGTGAGTTTCCATTTAGTTGACTCCGCCATTTTGTGAGCTTCCGCTTTGTTGTTGATGCCCACCGTTTTGTGAGCTTATACTTTGTTGTTGAATTCCACCACTCTGCTGCTGTTCCAGTTCTGACTGTTGGATCCTTGCTGTTGTCCGCCAGTACCTGTTGACCCCTGATGGACTCCACAGTCTGACCGCTTGACAGCCCACGCATGGTTGCACACATTGCTCTCAGTATCCCACACTGTCCCCTCCCCACACTCGAACTCGTATCTCGTAAACTGGTCCGACCATTCCCAACGCACCTGATAAACTTCCTGCACTGACCAGGCACCCCGAAGAAACCTTCCCCACCACACTCCGAGCCTGGCTGGATTCCGGACGAGCTCTTGGGGGTGGATGTCGGGGTAACTGTGGGTTTATATGAGAGGGTGGCCTGCGTTTGGGTGGTTGAGTATTTCGTCGTGAAATGGCCATGGGCACTGGTGGTTTGACCTCGTTGGGTGTGTACTGCCCCTGTTGAGAGGTGTATTGAGGCCTAGGAGGCGCGTTGTCTGTTGATGAAAGGGGAGTGGGTCGTCCCGGTTTTAGGGGTCCCGAAGGTCGCCAACCTCGTTCTCCATCGAGCCAAGTCCATCGTCTCCCTCAGCAGGAGGGCTTGAGGCGTGTACCTACCCCCACACTCAACCCTCGCCGTCATGAGGCGTGGTTACAGATGGCGTACCGGGGGTCAAACACCGTCCCCTCACCACATTGGAACTGGTAGCCGCTAGTTTGGGCCTCAACGACGCTTTTCTGATGTGGAAGAGAGCCTGCCCACTCATGTCAACGCAGCGGTAGAACGTCTTGCAGTCGTTCGGGTCTGCGTGGAAACCTTCTGACGGACAGTTGAACATCGCCTTGCGGCCATGTCTTGAACTCAAGTGCTCTGCTAGAGAACATACACAATGAGTGATATTAGACCATGGCAGAACGGAGAGATCACAAGTGGCATTATACGAGGGTTGAGTCTAGTCTAGAGTTCAATTTGTAACCAATTTTTATTATTATTATTATTATTATTATTATTATTATTATTATTAGGAGGCCTACAAGGTTTGTTTTAAACCGGAAATGTGAACAAGTGGGTAGGCCTACTACAAGGAATATACAGCATTATTATCTTTGATTTGTACATTAATAAGCCCCTGCCTTAGAAATTTCGATAGTTTTCTAATACGATCTTGGTTGATTCTTCTTTAACCACACATATTCATGTTTAGGCCTTCTTGAGTTAATTAAGGTTTTTAAATTAATTAGTTATCTCTATCTAGCGTATAACCCGAATGGGTAGTAAGACGCGGTGCTAAAAAAAAGTTATCTCTACTTGCCAACCTATCATATGTTTCATTCCACTGGTTGGGCAAAAACAGGCGCACATTAAAAAAAACTAAGTACTTTTGGATCAATTAATAATGTAATTTTTTAAGTATGTATTAATAGCAAAAACAGATAAACTTCCAGTTTTATAATAGTGTTCAGAAAATTATTATTACTCCTATAAAAACTTATTTTCACCTTTTGAGGTACGTAGTATTATAAAATGAAATAAGTACAGGAAGGAAGGATTGAATTTAGAAATACATATAAATGAACTGACATAATATGACTTTTACAATGAAAAGAAGAACACTTGACATTTATGCCATCAGACAAAGAGATTAAATGTTTTTGTTCGAAATTAATAATAGTTAAAGGGTCGCAGTCACAGAAGACCAAAATAATTAAAATAATAAACTATAAAAGCTCTTACAAATAATAAGACATACACGATTAAACAAGAATTAAATTAATGTTAGGTAACTGTGATAGCAACATAATTTAATGACCATTGTGATAAAAATATAATACAATGACCGACCATTAGTTGACTGTGATAAAACATAATAATCATACAATAATTATAAAGCTCTTCTAATCAAAACATAAAAAAGAATTGATGTTTTCAGTACTCTATTCAGCACACTTGTGGACACATGTGACAGCTCATTTACTCCTGCACATTCCTCATGTGCCCAGCCTGTACGAACATTGTACTTCACTAAGCCTTCTTCAGAACATGTTCTGGAAAACACATCTTTACACTAGATAAATGGGACCAATTCTGTGTCATATTTGTCTTTAACTTACGTTTTATAGGAGTTATTCAATTCTTTTCTGTTTTTTTTTTACATTTTTAATATTTACTCTCTTACACACACACACCCTCCCCGGACCCCCCATTTTTTTTTTAATTTACGACCAATTTGGAACTTAATTTTAATGTTCGTAATTTTGTTTTTTACAGAATTTGTCAAAGTAAAATAATATTTGTGTAATGACTATGTCAAAATTACAGTTTCCACCCGCCGTTTATTATTCGTGTACTCCCTCGTGATCTTCCCATCGCCCTAGGAATGTTCCTGATGTTTCTCGGAGGGACAGTAACAACATCAAACGAGGGGTTACTTTGAGCCTTTTTGTTCATTTGAATAGGAAGTGCCCCATATTTTGGGGGCCACAGCTATTGTATACAGGCCTATCTAAACAAGGAAAGTTCCAGGAATGTTTTTAAGGGGAGAGGAGGGGATGGAAGTTAACGCGAGTTAAGGTCTATAAATTTAGAGTCCCCCAGCACCATTTTTTAAAAACAAAATAACTAAATTATAGGTATAATATATATATATATATATATATAATATATATATATATTAATTTTCCACACATAGTAATCTGAACAGTTCTTATTCATCTCTTGAGTTATACAGTTTCTGGTCAAATGCTACCATACATATAAAATTATTTAATAACTTTTGAGATTACTATTTGTAGAAAATTGTTCTAAATGTTTTTACTGAAGCAATATGTTATTTACTCTGACCAAAACATGTTAAATCGTGTATCCTCTCATCCAAGCCGAATTGGGATTGAGATTGTTTCTTCAGAGGTCCCTGACAAAACTCGGATACTGGGAGGATCATGTAACTGGTCCACCGTCGGACATCCATGTGGTCTGCCAATTAGCCCCCACATTCAGTTAGAGGGGGAATAGTCCCGGTTTTTAAAGCAATTTGCAGGAATTTCCATAGATGCACTTTTCATACAAACTATTCCATGAGTTTACCAGATTTGTAGATAGTAATTGCACGTTCTGGATATGCTTACGTCCATCTTGTGGTTTCTTCTGTCAATATGTAGTATGTACCCATTGGAAACATAAATACAACATCAAGTTTGAACTTTACAAACAAAATAGATACTGTTTACCCATATTATTAAACCCTTACTAAAAACCCTGTTTCCCCCATGCTGATTATAAATTAAATGGTGATATTTCGTAATTTGATAACTAATAGATTTTAGATAAGCACATGGAGATTAATTACTGAAATATTCCATTAATATTTCCACAAATGGCTGGAACAAGTTTAATAAATACACAAATCCTCAGTTGGTAGCGTCTCTACCTACTTAGCTTAGGGTTCCAGGTTCGATATTCCTGTCATAGTCCAAATATATTATTATTATTATTATTATTATTATTATTAGCACCGCGTCTTACTACCCATTCGGGTTATACGCACTTACGCTAATATGTAATGGTGGTGTAATTGTGAGATGAAATGGAGGACCTACAGTTTAACGTGGGATCCAAACAACGGTGGAGGCCTGGCATTCCACACATTCACAAGATGTCTTGTCAGAGGTGAAGGAAGGGTTTGGCAATCAGATAAATCTGTGCCGGGACCGAGGATTGAACCCCGGACCCCAGCAGAGAAGTCTGACCCTTACTCCTAGACCGCCAGGTCACCCTCCAAATATATAAAATTGGTTATATGGTTGGTTATATAAACCATAGTGATGGATTAATGACTGGGGGATGGACGCTGTGACTGCTCTATAAATAAGCAAGCTTGTATGTCGTGTACTGATAAAATCAGTCGGTTCAGGAAGTGAACGTTAAATACTTCAAATAATATCTATAGAACGTTCCCTGCGATTGTTTTTGTTTGTGAAGTGCACCCACCCACTATTCACTAGTGATCTATATTCATAGCCTAGTTGAGTCCATTTCCAAACATGTGCGACCCTAGTGGTTGCAATAAAAGTTGGTGTGGGTGTGAGGCTCGCCTAGATTCACAACCTGGGGTCACTGGAACTGTTTTGGCCTGTCCCCGTGACCGAGTGACTCCCAGTGGCGTATTCTGAGAAAAACTAATAGGTATACTGTACTATAAAAATTGCAACGGAGATTTGGGGCCGAGGACCCTCAACCACTGTTGTCCAAGAACGTCAAGGGATTATTTCAGGGGATATATTTGAGGATGTGTCCATATAGAACAGTGATTCTCGAACATTTATTATTTCCCTTTAAGAGGATATTATCTGAAAGCTCAATGCCAGGTCTGAAGTTGCGCAGCCCGTGCGTGTGCGAGGGAGGTGGAGCTTAGATGAATACGTCAGAGACAAGTCATCCAGTATAGAGAGGAAATACTCGGTGAACTGACAATCGCCTAGTCCTCTTTTACTCTGTCATTCTTTCTTCAAGAGACAACACTCTCGAGCACACAGGAGGGATGTGTAATTATCTTGGGGAGGACAGCAGTTTAAAGAAAGAAAAGAATAGTAAAACGGCATTGTACTCTTCGTTTGCTCTTTCGGGTTCTTACAGGCGCTGGACTGGTTGTCTTTGTTTAACCAAAGGTCTCGGCCCAAGCGTGGTCCTTTTTCTACCACCTAAGTAAAGTTGCCATTTTGTAGTTCATAAACGAACATATCTATTTTATACCATTCCCTAATCCATCTAATAAAAGTAATATAACCTAGAGAAAAAAATGATTGAGACTTTATTTTGATGAAAGTGTTAGAATCTACATTAGGCCCCTATGCCCCCGTGTAACGATGCACCATCTATTTAACGTCACAAGTCTTGTTTCAATCGTGCGGGAAAACCAATAATTTTATGGCCGTTGTAGTAATAGTAAAAACGCTTTTAAAGTCTGAAATTGACATGTTTTACACGAAGTAAAAAAAAATAAATTAAAATTGTAAAACCTCTTAAAAAACTTTTACCAAAACATGAAACAGTCGACTAATGATTTTTTTAAAATATATTTTGAGTTAACAAGGGTTAATTATGTTAGATTACAAAAATCGTTCAAATTTAATTATATAAATAAATATATATATTGGTTAGAAGGCCCCTTTCCCTTGACACGTTGTGGCATTTTGAAGTGGTAGAGCATATGTCACGACTTCAGTTCCGCATGATCTCGAGTGATTTTAGACAGTTGAATTGGTAGGTAACGTTGAAAACTGTACTCTAGACTAGGACAATGCCACCACATCTCGTCCAAACACTAATTTATAGTGTACATGTACAAAGTGTATTCAATTTTACATTCATATAATAGCAAAAACAATTTTAGTTTCCTAGATTAAAAGGCTAGACAATGTTAAATATTTTTAAATATATTTTCCCATGACATAGTAATTTATTACAAAGGATAACGCTTTTTTTTTTAAATCTGGAACAGTCTTCAAGTCTTCATTACATCTTGTATTCATTGGTAATCAAGTTAAGATTTGAATTTCAGTCAAATTTATTTTAGGGAAGTTGTACACTTTAGAACAGCCGGTAGGTAACGCGTGTGCCTACTGACCTAGGGATCACGGGTTCTAATCCAGGCATGATTGAAAGTATATCATTGGTTAGTTATTATCGGCTGGAGAACTGGGTGATGTTTTTGCTCTAGACTTAGTTTAGTTTGTAGAAAAATCAGTGTGTTCATAAAATGTACGATAAAAAATCTTCAAATAAAAAATACTGTGGTCGTAATTTATAAAATAAATTTTTTCCATATTTTCATTCAATTGCTAGTGCACCTTCACTTTAAACCCTTCTCACCCTTACTCTATTATAGAAATGATTTAAATTAGTGAAATATGCTGATATCGCAAAAAAAAACTTACGATAGGCCCAGCTTTGCTGAGCACCATTGAATTACACTACTGATAACAGTCAGGAATGTAAACTGATGTAGGCTTTTTCTTGAAAAAGCAAAGGTGATCTCTTTTAGCTATTAGTGTTGTGTTGTGTTCTTTATTTTAGTGGAATCATACATTCTGTTTGGGTTGTTTGTTTTATTTTATTTGTTTATCATCACACCTTACTACCCTTTAGGTATACATGCATGTGTATTAAATGTGCTAACTAGTTAGGGATAGGAATGGTTCAATTTAGAGGAAGTGGACTCACATTTGCGTGAAGGGAGAGTGAAAAAGTGTTTATGAAATACCACCCTCAGTACAACCAGCCAAAATGCGAACCCAAGTTCTGCGTCTGCGGCAGTCCAGTTTATTTCAAGAGCGATGCCTTAAAGTTTAGACCATGCGGATACCAAAGCAGGTTGTTTGGTTGTTTTGGAAAGATTGTTATAGAATGTTTGATCGTAATCATATTCATGTTTTTCTATACTCAATAAATATTATTTATTTGATAATATTTAATGTTATCGTATATATTATTTCTGTTGTCAACATTCCTTTTTCTCAACTTACACACAGCCTACAGCGATGAATAAGGTCTCAGTGGATAGGATTTTTTTTTTGCGACTTCTGTCATAGCATACTCAGTTTACGTTAAAACACATGGTTTTTTTTAATGTGAGTTAAAATAAAGTTGCTTTTGCAATGACTATCAATATGTCTAAGGGATAGACGCTTCCAAGAGCTGGATTGTACTTGTCAAATGCTGTATTTACTCATTTACTATGTAGCTTTTTCAAGAGTCCTATATCTAACAATATTTTTATATTAATTACCGAAAATTAAGTAGATGCCTCTAACGGATGTTTGAAGTGATCTTCCACTGGCCAATTTTAAAAAATTAAAGGCTTTCAAAATCCATTAGTAGTATTTATAGCAAGAAAATTCTTCAAAATTACAACCATTTTAAACTTATCTTGAGTGGCCCTTGCCTCGATTTATTTATTTAGATGACCCTAGAAGCTATTAAGGTGAGGCAGAAGGGTGCGCGAGTAATTTTACAGTTTTTATAGAATTGAAAGTTTTTGGCCAAAATAAATCAAATATTTCTCCAGTAGCAACATAGAGTTTAGTTTTCTGCACATGCTAATATCAACAGATCTTGAATATCTGTCAAGAGTGTCCTGGAATTTTGTCAAAACTTTTTCTCTTTATTTCAAAAGTTTTGACAAAATTCCAGGACACTCTTGACAGTATATTCAAGATCTGTCGATATTAGCATGTGCAGAAAACTAAACTCTATGTTGCTACTGGAGAAATATTTGATTTATTTTGGCCAAAAACTTTCAATTCTATAAAAACTGTAAAAACACTTGCTATCCCTTCTACCTCACCTTAAGAGCGCTTCTAAACTGATTTTTTTCTTACAGTTACATTATTCTAGAAGATATAGGGTGTGGTCTTCTCCAGTTAATTTTTGAAAATTTAATGCACATAGAAATCATTTTGAGTTCTATTTAAGGCAATCTTTTAGTTTAATATTCAATACTGTCGAAGTGTGTGAAATGTATCTAGGAGAGAGAAACTTCTTTCCATGGGGGGGCTAATTCGTCCCATGGGCAGTGCCCCCCCTTACCCGTCGATTCCACCGCCACTGACCCAAAGTTTTTTATAAGAATATATTTAAATATAGCTTTTCTTTATGGAAGCTATTCAGAGTAGTCCATTCCTGGATTTTTTTTTCCATATCTTTATATTTTATTAAGAGTGATCAAATCATAAGACTCTGGAAGTTATTTAGAGCTATTTTTAAATTGTAATAAGAATTATATGCATCCTTCTCACACGAAGCAATGATTTCTTACAGTTGTGTGTGTGTGTGTGCGTGCGTGCCTGCCTCATTGAACATAATATTTGAAAGAACAAAAGGGGGGCCTACCTGTGCCCTTCTGTGGACACGTCTATGGAAAAAAAACTGGAAGTTTTAAAATGTCTCGGTAATTGTAAAATTGCGACTAAACTAGCTAAGAAGTTTGTAGTTGGAAAAGCATTAGTAACAGAAATGAAATTAATTCTAAAATGTAATTTTTTGGTTCCTCAACATTAATTTAATATCTGAATAGTCGTCGAACATTGAAATAGTAATTGTTTGCCAAGTTTAATGGGGCACTTTTTTTTGTGGCTAACTCAAGAAATGGGTAAAGGAATGCCAATAAATGGCCCCCTGATCAGATTATCCGGAATCTCGGACTACCAGAGTTTTATTCTAATTGGTACAAGTCAATTAAAGTGTATTTAGGTTTGGCCTAGGATGTTTATATTAGTTTGCATAGTTTTAGATAAGTTCACTTACACAAAATAAATTTATTGAAATAATTTTTTTCTAGAGATAAAATATAAATAAATAAAAGTTAAAACTCCTAATTGTTTTGAAAATTATTACAAACATATGTTTATTTTATTTTAATATTTAGTGAAGAGCCAAATGTTTTGTTTAATGTTTTTATTTACGTATTGTTTAATATTACAAACAAAATGGCAATTTTCCATTTCCTATGAAAGTGACTTTAAGGTTACTTTACATAAGGGTTAATTTCCAATTTTGATCATTTCTCCGCTACTATTTGAGATACGAAAATACTTATAACTGTATTTTTTTTGTACTGTTAAAAATAACAAATATTTTATTCGAAACATATTTAAAAAAACCAATAGTTTCTGAGATATAAGCAAATATAAAAACATAAATTTGGAGATCTTTTAAATATGAAATTTATTATTCTCTTTGGTGGACAAAGATGTTCCCCTTTTATTACATTTCTGCAAGTGTTCTGAATAATCTATTGCCATGGAGTAAGGAATTAAATAGCTAGCAGTGCATATTATTTCCTTTATGACCTTTGGTGGAGTGTTTCTGTAAAAATATGGGGAATCTATTATTTCGTTTCACAACTATTACAAGTTTTTAGTAAATCAGTCCATTTTAATATGAGAGATGGAGAAAGACTGTGCGGTGCACTGTCGTCCGTACCATTTATTTTTAATAAGTAGAGTAACAATGTTGATTGTATAGGTGTGTATTTTTAAGGTTTATTTATTCTTCCAAATTCTAACATATTACTTAATTTTTAACAACTAAGATTATCTTCCATTATCTTTGAGAATATAATTAACGAGCTGGCTTGTGTACTGAGTGACTCAAACGCTCAGCCAATCAGATGCCTTTATTCATCTGTTGCTACTTTTCGTATTTTTTACATTGGGTGAATCTACAAAAACACTATTTCAATCGCTGAAAATTTTTAAAGTCACCGGTGATTTTATAAAATTACCATCAGTCACTGGTTAATGTTAATAAGCTAAGTAAAGGTTTGATTAGTTTTGAGTTATGTTTTATAATATATTCAGCATAACTTATATGTTTTATAAAATCAATGGTAGAGGTAGAAAATACCGTTGATGTTTCATACTTTCACCAAAGTGGATAGGTATATTAAAAAAATTACTGGTAAATTACTTTTACTTTTGGTGATTCTATACATTCACCAGTAATTTTATAAAATAATGAATTGAACACATTCGCATTAATATATTCAACATATTTCTCTTCATACTATAGTTATTATATGAAATTTAAAAACATAGTTGGATAAAAGTTTTTCGAAATGTCAATATACGCTCCGAAACAATCATTTACCCGCATTTGACCACTTAGAAATGTTGTGATTATTTTATTAATTAGTTAAAAAAATTGTTTTATATAATTTTATGGGAAGCAAATAGCAATTTATTTGACACACCCTTATATAGAACTCTATAAAACGATCACAATCACCATAGAATACAAGACATTTGAGTTTAGGTAACTTTTCAACAAACACAGTCGACAATTTTAATTTTATAACTATTCATAATTTTAGAGATTATATATTTTGTTTTTAGCACATAATCACGAAACAATTAAAAAACAAGTCAAAATTGAGGTAAGGGGAGTTTAGCTCTATATTTGCGTTTGGAAGCCTAATAACTAAAGCTTTCGCCTCACTTTAGGTTTTGAATTGGAATTCTCAAGGGCCATTGCCTTACATTTGTCAGCCTTTTGTTTGTCTTCAATAGCCTTTGTTATGTAAGGTGGATTTCTAATCGGCATGGATCGTCTGCGTCTTGGATCTACAAGCTCTGGCAGGAGACAATCTAGATAGAACTGGCTCAGTTTTTTCTCCATGTGGCTAGCCCAAAATGCATCGTCTCTGAAAATCTTCTCGACCTTTATACCCACATTTTTCCATAAAACAAAGAGGCAATAACTTCTCCTGGTCACGTGAAGTTGGCCTTTCACTTGATAGTAGTGTGTTTTTGTTAATGCGCGTAATTTCTCTTTTGTCCTTACTTATGTTTCAAAAAGTAAACTTTCTTTTTAAAACAGCTTCTTCTGGTGTCATGTTCCTTGCTGAGGGTGGACACTTCACTTCAATAATGGTGTCAGATCCTATTAGACCATCGGGAGTTGCTCCCAAGTAAGATAATTCCGGATCAACAAAGAGCCCACAAGGCTCAACTTTAATCTTCATTTTATTTTCAAGAGCCAATATACCATTCTTCTCATCATCTCTACCGTACAGCATTGCATCTGTGTCAAAATCATCATAGAGCATACCTTGAACAGCCTTTTCACAAGATGTGTGAGGAAGTCTTCGACAAACGGGTCCAAAGTTAGAGGCAGTGAGCAGCTTTCGCCGTACTTCTTTCCATCGACCACTATTTCTTTAGAGAAGTGTCCCTCTTTCAAGCTCCTCACGTTGCTTTGATGTGCTTGGTAAAGTAGCAATAAATCTAATTTTCTCTCTATCAAATTTTTCCGTAACCATATCAGGATTCTGAGCACAAGGCCCATAGTCTTTGTCATTATTAGACAACCTAGGTCTAAATGGGTTCTTTTTCTTCACTTTTGCAGGCAGACTTCTTGTTCTTTCAATTTGACGAAGTCTTCACATCTCCATCTTCTTAGTAAACTTCCCGGGACTAGCTTGGTACATTACTTTGTGTATTTTATATAGAGGAGTTTTAGTATTGTAAGAAACTACAGCAGCATGACTTCTAGAAGAGTAGGACATATTAAGGCAAAAATGAACCCTTTTCTCACGGATAAGTTAAGACAGTGGTGCACAACCCATGGCCCGCCATGCCATTTATTGCGGCCAACCAACTAAATGAAATTTGCAAAATAAATTCCTAGCATATTCTCATATTACTTAGACTAGGTTGTCAGCGAAATATGATTAAAAGTTTTATTAAGGGACGAAAGAATTTAAAGTTTATGCTTAGTAAGTCTACCGATACTTCAACAGCAGCTATGACATCGAGTCCGTTTATTTATGGGGACTTTGTTAATAATTGTTTGATAGCCGTATCGTAAAAACCTTGTGTTAATTGCGTGAAGAAGTTTGAGTAAATATGTCTTGATTGAATATCTATGTAACGCAGTGTCACAGATATTGCACGTATTATTGCATCGAAATTTTTGAAAATTTCAAAAAATTGGCATCTATTTTTTCACTAGCCATATATGAGTTCTCTGACATAACATCAACCGTTCAAATGAGCATATTTGCTCCAGGTGAGACGTAAGAATTCTAAATTTATTAATAACTCGTCTTTCTGTACTCCATGGATGGACAGATCAAGGCTGCAAGGCATCAAAAAGGTATTTGTATAAATTTGTCTACAATGATTAGAGCAAACAATGGAATAGTGTCTCTCCTCACAAAGCATATGTGATAACTTTGCCACGCCAACACACTTATTGCATATCACTGCATTATAGGCTTACACCAGTAAAATTTGGTTGTAAAATATCTGGGCTAAAGAAATCTGATACGGACATTAGTGCAAACAGAGAACTTCATAAAATCAGAGGACTCAATCACCGACAATTCAAAGGATTCCTCAATGGAAACCGAGGCCAAATATGGTGACCGTGTTTACTGCAGCAGAGGCAAGGTTTTGAAAACTTTCAGAGGAAATCAAGAGAAAAATAATTACATCTCAGATTTAGCAAACAATGTATCAGTATTCCAGGCAAAACTAAGATTATTATAATTTGAAGTTAAAAATGTACTAATTTCTGCGCTGTAAAGAAATGTTTCCCTCACATGAAATTTATTCCAGCTAGAAATATGCTGGGCACATCAGCCGAATCCAGGAAACTTTCTGAGAAGATTTGTGATTTAAATTGTGACAAATTCCTATTCAAGATATTTCCCAAACTCTTATTTTGATGTTAGGTTATGAAGGAGTTTGGGCAAGGGAAATGGTAGCGTTATTCTTTACAAAATTTAGCTAACAATGTATCAGTATTCCAGGCAAAACTAAGATTATTATAATTTGAAGTTAAAAATGTACTAATTTTTGCGCTGTAAAGAAATGTTTCCCTCACATGAAATTTATTCCAGCTAGAAGTATCGCTGGGCACATCAGCCGAATCCAGGAAACTTTCAGAGAAGATTTGTGATTTAAATTGTGACAAATTCCTATTCAAGATATTTCCCAAACTCTTATTTTGATGTTAGGTTATGAAGGAGTTTGGCAAGGGAAATGGTAGCGGCATTCTTTACAAAATTAAAGTAAGATATTATTTTCAATATTTTCGATATTTTTTCTTTCCGGGGGTGGGGGAGGGAGATCAACCCTATCGCCCCCTCCGGAATCCACCACTGTTTAAGATATGTTGATGATCGTGATTATGCTATTTTTAAGCACTACATATTATGTACGTATATATTTATTATATCTGGGCCACCTTGCCCCGGAATATTACTAGCCCCGTCGTTAAAACAAATATCCTATACTGTACATCACTTTTGTGCAAAGGAAGACTTATTTTTTATTACAAGGTTTTATTGCAATCTATTAAATATACAAATAAACTTATTTTCCTTTTGTAAAAATATTGATCTGATTACAAACGTTTTTTTTTAAATAGTCATTGAGCTTATTTAAAGCTTGCTCATTCTTAGCTTGGTTTTATGATTTGCAATGGTAGATTCTGGTAAGAAGGGTTTTATATAAAATACACCAATTTTTTGTTGGTCAACATTGATAACATTTTAATTTATTACCAGTGTTAGTTTATAAGCAGGCCTATAATATGAATAGTCTGATAAACATAAAAAACAGTCTAAATGAACTATATTAAAATGTGTCTTTTGGATCCACCTACCTTTGTGGTTCTGTAAAAGCGCTATAATTATCCATATCAAAGTAATGTTCTGATGGAACGGCATAACTAACATCATTCACAACTACAGTCTCAATAGATGTGATGTGTAGACTCTCAGTTAGATCACCGTTATCTGCCTCCAGCAACTTTGGTTTTTTTTCTATTACAATTAAAATCAGTTTGCAATTGTCTCCAAAATGCTCTTTAATGGTATGAAAAATTAAAATTGAAAAATACGGTAAAAAGTATTTTCTTTAACACTGCGTCTTACTACCCGTTCGGGTGTTATGCTTATGTACTAATTAAGCTAAGGGTTTTGGGATTAGGAAGGTTATATCAATATTAAGTATGCCCTCATTTACGTGGAGGGAGAGTAGTAAACCATTTTGGAAAACCACCCTCAGTACACCCGACCTAGATTCGAACCTTAAACTCCCCGTCATCGACAGTCTATAGTATATTGCGAGAGTAGAGCTTTAGATCACGCGGCCACCAAAGTGGGTGTATAAAAATAAAAAAGTCTCTTAGTGATTTTTGTAGGCACTGCAATTAATTCCCTAAGGTCCAATAATTTTGTAATTAATAAAAATTACCTTATTTTATTCTCGGGGTCTTAATACCTATCCGGGAAACACGCATTTTAATAAAGCTAATAGAGTTGGAATGGGTAAAGTAAAACTTAGTTAAAATGTACCCTAATTTTCAAGGAAGACGTGTATGGAAAACATTTTAAAAAATACCATAGCTACACCCGGCCGGGATTTGAACCCCGATGACTATGTCAACGGGAAACCACGTTAAATGAACTTAGCGTGTACGTCATTACAGTTTAGGTTTTTTTCACAAGTTTGTAATATACAGTTAGGATTCACGACAGCCTATAGTAGTCTTGGAAGAAAGATATGTTTAGAACAAATAAAGAAAGATACAGTATTTATATCTTTATTTATATAGGATTTTTTTAAATTGTCATTGATAGGATTTATCAAAAACAAAGTTGCAAGATATAAAAATAGTTTTTAAACCTGTCAAAGAATGGTTCTTTATGAATGTTTTTCAACACATTTATTGTTTTCACTGAGGTGTTCCCATACACACTACAGGCAAACGCTGGCATATTTGTTTCGATATCACCTTTAATATATCCCATATCCTAAATTTAGTTTATTGGAATATTTCAATCGGGCATCGTTTAAAAAATCCCAATTTATTAGGAAGGTATTTGATATTTTCTCTAGCTGTAAATTATCATTTTATAGATTAATATATAAAATTCAGCTTTACATATTTTACTTGAAAAATAGATAATTAAATTGGAATTACATGTTCTAAATTAATAAATTTGTAGACTACCTTTGTTTCCAATATTATTTTAATTCTATTCCTCGTCTTTTCTTACGTGGGGCGCATAAATGTAGATGTGATTTATATATAGCCTCTTCTTCTGTCAAATCCCGAAGTATTCATTGTGACTTCTCAAGACAAACGTCAATACTACTGTAGCATAAATGTGCTAATGAGTTATTTCTGACTTCTCTTATCTGCCTTTAGCCCAAAGCACCAGGCTTGGGTCAGGCGGACACTATCCACATTCCTTTTGTGTTTACTTCCTTCAACAAACCTCCCCTGCCCCCCTCCCCAAAACCATTTCCTCGTCCCTCGTTCGGGTAGTTCAGAGTCTTTCCTCCAGATATCAGAACAACCGTTAAAAAAATAATCGTTTTAAAATAATATTTATTCCGTTTTTTCTGTTGTGACTATGGATTTTTTTTATGGAAACGTCTTAGTTAGATAATATTGTATATATATAGCTTTTAAATTTTTATTATTTATTTCTGAATCACGATTTATTTTAAACGAATCTATTAAGGATTTATGAGCTTTTCAAACATATAATGAAATAGATTAAAACATAAGTACGTCGCCATATTCTTACGCTCTTCAAAAATGCAAAATAATATATTATAGCATTTTTTATTGTTTCGTAAACATGATTTCCCTAAGAGTCTGCACGGTCTTCTTTGCCACATTTGGGAGCAATGGCGGTACAGGTCTAATATCCTCTTAACTGTATGCTATCTTAGGAAATGTTGAGCCCCCTCCCCCCTCCCATATTCTTTCTTCTTTTATTTATCCATGACGAGGATTACAATCCGCTCAAAGTGTAATAAAAGTTACTCAATGGTGTCAGCCCTCATTCAGGCTATACCTACCGAGTGGCTACCAAACTGTTTAGCGAATTAGTGCCAACTCTTGCGGATAGAGGGTGTCATGTGGTCAGCACTACGATGGCTCCAGCCATTAATCTCGGTTTTCTATACCGGAGCCACTACTACTTTATTCGAGTAGCTCCTTATTTATCCACTCTAGGCTGAATCTAGCCCGTTCCAGACCCACTGCTTCCCAGATAATCTGGACGCGCTGGGAATCAAACCCGGGACCTCTGGGTTTGTAGCCAGACCACATAGGCGGTTCTCAAATTGTAATGCTATCTACATGGTTAGAAATTTAAGTAAATATTAATGTCGGGGCTAAGAGTGGTATGGGCACATTTCTGAATGCATGAGAGACAGATCCTATTCAATTAGTCTAGAGTAATTAAAAGCACACAGTTAGCAATACTCAAAGCAAACAATCATTATAAGAGTAAAATGGAGTGATACATCGATCAAGCGTCCATCAGATCTTGGTGAGAGGGAATCAGGTGGATTGTCCAACTCACGTTGCAATTAAAACTATTTTATAAAGCCTAACTTATCTCACACAATGCTGCTTGGAAATAAACGAGTCTCCCAACCTGAGAATTTATGCTCCGGAAGCTAATTAGATGCGTAAACTCTGACTAACATAGGGGAAATAATCTCGGACTATTAATACTCTATCGCTACGTCATTGGTTTATTGATAAGATATTTACACATATCTTTAACTATAAGCAGAGGTGCACCCAAGGGGGAGAGGGGTAGCAGGGTATTTGACCCCCTTCCCCCTCTTTCCTCAACATCACAAATATTGTTAATATAAATTTAAATAATATGAAGTATAACTAAAATATTTAGCATTGAAGATGTGTCGAATGTATATGCTACATTTTAAGACCAGGCTTCAGGCTTAAGTCTTATATTCAAAATATTTATCGTTACATAAATAATAGCTTCGATACCATTTGTATTATTTAAATTACTTAATTACTATAAAACTACTCCAAATTATGTATAAAAGCATTCCATATATATAAATTTTCTCGGACTTTAGGACTTAGGAGAATGTGCAACCACAAACCCGCTCTCTCCATCAAAATGTTATTCTTGCTACAGCCTTTATTGAATGCCTCCCCCCAAAGTAAATGTTTGGGTGCGCCACTGATTATGTAAATTATAAGAAAATATATTTTATTTTACCTTTTCCTTCTAAATAATCTCTAAATGGTGAACTCACTCTCATAACTTTTGGGATTCTTTGATGTATAATTATATAAAATCACAACGAGTAATGAGTCATTAATGTAAAACAAAAACTAAAAGAACATTATTAAAACTCTACAAACCTTTCTACTAAAGAAAAACAAGAATTACCGTCAACTACGGTTAGAGTAGCCTCGTCATCCGCCCACCCACCCCCTTCCCCCACTCTATCCGTGCTGAATTGTCTAAATTTGAAAGAGTGGTTAAATGTGTTTGCCAAATATATGATAATGCATGTGACTAGAATACCTAAACATAACTCAGTTAAATACACTGTATTATTAATGTATAATTTAAAGCTTGTTACGTATACTATTATTTTACAATTAATTATATATTTATTTTATGTATTTTTTCTTAAACTATACTAAATTAGCTTAATAAATAAACATTGTGATCTTGAATCTCTTTTCAATAGTTGGCACAATGCTTAGCTTCTTCACGTGAACAGCATGACTTGGGGTGTAAAAAGTGAGCTCATTGGCCAATTAATTATGGGCGAGCGGAAAGGAATGTGTTGCACCCCCCTAGACCATAGAACAGGTATTAATACTAATAATGGTGACCTGGCGGTCTAGGGGTAAGGTGTCAGACTTCTGTGCTGGCGGCCGGGGTTCAATCCTCGGTCCCGGCACAGATTTATCTGATTATCAAACCCTTCCTTCACCTCTGACAAGACATCTTGTGAATGTGGGGAATGCCAGGCCTCCACCGTGGTTCGGATTCCACGTTAAACTGTAGGTCCCTCATTTCATCTCACAATCACCCTACCATTACACATTAGCGTAAGTGCGTATAACCCGAACGGGTAGTAAGACGCGGTGCTAATAATAATAATAATAATAATAATAATAATAATAATAATAATAATAATAATAATAATAATAATATATACATTGGGCAAGGTCCTTAGAGCCTCCCTAGCTTGCCTTGCGTTTTTCAAGTAGCAAGCCCTGGGTTTCCTATTGTGTTAAGTAGAGCCTTTTGGAAGAAGAATTACTTAAAACACAGTATTCTTGGAATATGAACCAACACTAGTTTTAAAATTAATAATTCAGTACAAGTATATTTATTAACAATTTTAACATTAGTGTTTACACAGTTAGAAATGACAGCATTGAATTAAACAAAACACTAGTGCATATCATTATGGGTATGCAGCGCAGGACTAGCATACCCAGAATACTCCCCTGGTGACTATAAGGATAGACAGGCACCTTAGTTCAGTCGGTATCTTGCGACGATACACCTTCCTCACCCCTAATCCCATCAGTGAAACTAAATAGATATAGCACGCTCAGGTAGAAACACATGCTGGCCAAAATAAGGCGATTAGCAACTTCTAAGTGTCTATGGTGGGCATGGAGGTTTTAAAGGAAGTTCTCCTGTATTAGCGTAAATAGAGGATGGGAAAACCACAGAAAAAACAACACTGGTCCTGATTTGAATTTTGACTTCCCATCACCAGTAAACCAGTCTATTTTACCACCGATGTGGTTTTTTTTTACGCTTTTTAATGTTTATAACAGTACTTATCCAAGCACAGAGAACCGTTGTTCAGGATATCAGCACCTACATCGGTGGACACGTGGGGTAAGGTGTCGATCTCATGGTAGATTGGTCTCCCGGTGAAGTGGAGGCTGGGGTTTGGATTCATGCCGGTAATTTTGAGGCCAGGTTTTTCCTAAATGGTTTCCCCATCACCCTTCACGTGAATGCAGGTTTATTTACATAAATGCTACCTTCCCCCCCCCCCCCTCCACCAGCCCACCTCAATCAGTGTAAAAATGCGTACATCCCGGACAGGTAGTAAAACGTGGAACACTAAAATCTCAAGATCTCAGACTAGAACGAGCCTGGCGAGAACACAAACGGGACCCCTTGTGGAGGGTCGGTGTTTCATCTCATTAGAACCAGGTGCCTTCAGGAGGCTGTTGAACCTCTACTCACTTCCTGTTGGGCGAGGCAGGTATCCACAAGGCCGTGGGTAAAAAACATAACCAACAAAAAAGGCGTTAAGTTAGTTTGGGGGGGGGGGGGGGACACCAATGGAATCCCTTTTGGCACGGGACCAATTCGACATGGATCTAACTGTGTTTGGGCCAAATGGGTTGAGCCATAAATATTCATTTGTTTTAAAAAAAAAAACACCAACGTAATGCGTCTCAATGCAAATACATTCCATACAATAACATACCCCTCTCTCTCTTTCTCTCAGAGAAACGTGTCAACGACATCAATCATGTATCAACTAAATAACAAGATTATTTAAAATGTAAAACCACCACTCCTTTCAATGGGCAAAGCCACTTAGCTAAATGCTTTAAACAGATCCACCGCCAAATTGTTGTACAGTTAAATTGCCGTAAGGAAGTTTGCGTTCCTCTCCCTCCCCTCTTCCCCTTTCGATCGTTGTGTACCGTTGCTAATCTAATTTCCTTGCCTTATGTTACAGTAAACATGCTATAAATTCACGCAAGCTACGTGCCAGCTCGTGTGGCTGATAACGCTTCCATTTGGTTCAGTATGTTTCCTTCATTTAATATGTATTGACCGACCCTTATTTGCAGCTTACTACCTGTTTTTACAATTTGATGGAGGGAAGGTATAATACCATCTAGTGTTATCCACCCTCAGTACACCCAACTGGGATTCGAACCCCGATGTCCTTGTCAACAGAAGTCTAGTCTACTGAGAGAGCGACGCTTTAAACCATACAGCCACCAAAGAAGGTTTTACAGTAATGGAGTTGGTAAAACTAAGATAGAAATATTTAGAGCAAAATGCACTCTCATTGGTCTGGAGAAGAAATTGAGAAACAGTTATAAAAAAAACCTTGGTAGGCCTTTCTGGAGTTGCAACCTTTATCTTTCCTACACCAACAAACCAGACTAGATGTCCGCGTGCTAACTGGTGCAGCCTAACGTGCACTTTCTGAACCGAGGGATTATATATATCAGCACCAAACTTACAAACTAACATCAATCTAGAACATTAACAAATCCCAGTCTCCAGTGATTCATTTATCAATCTAGAACATTAACAAATCCCAGTCTCCAGCGATTCATTTATAAATCTAGATTATTAACAAATCCCAGTCTCCAACGATTCATTTATCAATCTAGAACATTAACAAATCCCAGTCTCCAGTGATTCATTTATCAATCTAGAACATTAACAAATCCCAGTCTCCAACGATTCATTTATTAATCTAGAACATTAACAAATCCCAGTCTCCAGCGATTCATTTATAAATCTAGATTATTAACAAATCCCAGTCTCCAACGATTCATTTATCAATCTAGAACATTAACAAATCCCAGTCTCCAGTGATTCATTTATCAATCTAGAACATTAACAAATCCCAGTCTCCAGCGATTCATTTATAAATCTAGAACATTAACAAATCCCAGTCTCGAACGATTCATTTATCAATCTAGAACATTAACAAATCCCAGTCTCCAACGATTCATTTATCAATCTAAAACATTAACAAATCCCAGTCTCCAACGATTCATTTATAAATCTAGAACATTAACAAATCCCAGTCTCCAGCGATTCATTTATAAATCTAGAACATTAACAAATCCCAGTCTCCAACGATTCATTTATAAATCTAGAACATTAACAAATCCCAGTCTCCAACGATTCATTTATCAATCTAGAACATTAACAAATCCCAGTCTCCAGTGATTCATTTATCAATCTAGAACATTAACAAATCCCAGTCTCCAGTGATTCATTTACCAATCTAGAACATTAACAAATCCCTGTCTCCAGTGATTCATTTATCAATCTAGAACATTAACAAATCCCAATCTCCAACGATTCATTTATCAATCTAGAACATTAACAAATCCCAGTCTCCAACGATTCATTTATCAATCTAGAACATTAACAAATCCCAGTCTCCAGTGATTCATTTATCAATCTATAACATTAACAAATCCCAGTCTCCAGTAATTCATTTATCAATCTAGAACATTAACAAATCCCAGTCTCCAACGATTCATTTATCAATCTAGAACATTAACAAATCCCAGTCTCCAGTGATTCATTTATAAATCTAGAACATTAACAAATCCCCGTCTCCAGTGATTCATTTATCAATCTAGAATATTAACAAATCCCAGTCTCCAGCGATTCATTTATCGCTGTGAAAAGGGGACACTGCATTTCACCGATGATACATTTTTCGCCCCGGAATCGAACCCGGGATACTTTGCTCAGTAGTCAGATACGTTACCGATTAAACTATGGTCTGGTGCCATGACTACCATCCATAAATTACGTAAGGACTTGGGGGCAAGAGGGTTTTCAGTAATTTCTTACGTTTTCTTACAGAGGAAAGGTTTTTGTTTTTTTCTTTATGGTGAGACAAAATCTAATAAAACCCTTATATAGACGCGCAGTCAAAAAGATTGCTCCTATCAATGACAGATTGCGCTGACACGTAACCTATATACACACCAATTGACTAATATAGGTTAAATTTGTGGTCAAGCGTTCGTTCATCTTGTTGTCTTTTTCTGATAGCCACAGGTCCTTGCAAGTTAAATGCGTCTTTGTGTTGTCGACGAAGCATTCCACCCGCATTGATATTGACAATTTATTCAATTTCTAGTGAACGCAAATATTGGTACATAATGTTATCCGATTCAGTTGATTTATATCAATAATTTTTTAGTAAATTGCTTAGGATAACATTTACTAAGATTAGTACTCAAAATGCACAATAAAAGTGACCGAAAAGTGAAACCAAAGAGTGTTTTCAAAGCTACAAGAAAGTATTTTCAGACTTTATTCAACAGCCTACACTTTTAAAAGTGCCAAGGAAAAAGTTACCATCATGGGTTAATTAAATAAAATGAAGGGGAAGTTCAGAGAAAATATTCTCTTATTTAAATGAATGTTATAAAATGTGAACATTTCAGCGAATGTACGGGTAATGATTGATAAGTGTGTGATATTTATCTAGCACAGCAACTTACTACCCATTAGGGTTATACGCCATTGTACTAATGTACTAATTACACTATAAATAGGTTAGGGATGAGGTAGATGCAATTTATAAGCAGTTTAAGGAAAAACCACCCTCAGTGCACCCAACCGGGATTGAACCTCAATTTCCCCGTCTTCGTTCGTTTTTCGTAAAAAATTACGTAAGATCGTGGGGGGAGCGGGGACTGAAAATCTTACAATCTCTTATGTAGGGGAAGGCGGGGGTCTAAATTATAGTAAAAAGCCTTACGTAATTTATGGACAGCCCCTCCAGAACCACTATAACAATAAACTAATTACTGACCCACCTCGGTGGCATAGTTAGCTAACGCGCTAGTTTTGTGTTGATCTAGACTGACGAGGACGGGGATATCGAGGTTCAAATCTCGATGGGGTGAACTGGGCGGGGGGTCCTAAATGGTTTTTCCACCCTCCCTCCACGTGAGTGCGGGTGCACTTCCTCTATATTTAACCATTCCAAATTCCTAACTCATTATGGTAATTAGTACTTAAGAGTAAAACCCGGACGGGTAGTAAGACACGGTGCTAAGAAGAAGAGTACTGATCACCGTATCGGTGGGAGCGCCGACATAATATAAAGTTTATCAACTCCGTTGTTCCGGTTGTACTAACGGTGGTTTTACTAATTGTTAACCCTCTCCCCTACCCCATTAAACAAATTACAATTTATATGCGATAGGAAAATAAATAATGTCTTTGAACTGCTAAGTTTTAATGGGTGAGCCTATAAATCAGTGGATCTCAGAGGGTGTGCCGTGGCACATCAGTGTGCTGAAAAACTCACTAGGTGTGCCGCAAAATTATGTATGTGATGTTAGTGTTAAATAATTATGTAGTTTTATTCTAAATTAATTTTTAAAAATAAATTAGATAACAATGTTCGAAAGCTTTAATATATTTACACTCCAGATAATGTAATGATTTTCAATCAAAGAGTTGAGTAAGTATTAAGAATCTTGTCATCTATTTGAACACTAACGTTCAATTTGTGTTCAAATAGATGACGCACGCATTTCCTCTTCAAATGAGAGAAATCTCTTGGGGAATGCACATGTCCGAGATTCCCGTAGTGTCGCCAACTTGCACGTTCAGTGTTCCGTGAACAAGACCACTGAACTGTAATAACGATAATATTGTCCATTCTCATTAATAACCATTAGCGTGGGTTAGCATATATTTAGAAGGTCCTTAGTCTAGGGGACTCTAGTTCGTTTCCAGCAGTGCTAACAATGTGTCTGTTATTATTATTATTATTATTGTTTATTAGCACAACGTCTTACTACCCATTCGGGTTATAAGCCTATGAACTAATTACGCTGATGTTTTTAGGAATTAGGAAGACTTAATTAAGAGGAAGAGCACCTACATTTGCGTGGAAGAAGAATGAAAAACTATTTAGGAAAAAAAAACTCATTGCACTCGACTGGAATCAAGCCCCTATCTCCCATCTTCGGGAGTCTAGTCTAACACGAGAGTAGTGCGCTAGACCACCGATTAGATGCAATTAATTTTATAAGCCGTGTGCTGATAAAGTCCTAATCAGTCGTTTCAGAAAGGGCACGTTAAATATCTCATAATAATGCTATCCGACACCGCTCGGTTGGTAGAGCCTCTCTCTACTGAGTTAAAGGTCCCAGGCTCGATTCCCGGGATGGCCGAAAAGCTTATCATTGGTGAAATGTCAGTTTACCCTTTCAGAGTGATAAATTAATGGCCGGGGACTAGATGTTGTTCCTGTCCTAGTCTTAAGTTAGATTATAAGACATATAAAGCCACGACAGGCCTAGCAAGCCGGTAGTGGAAAATATCTCTTGAATAAAAAAAACTGACCCAGGCCACAGGCTGGAAACAGAAATCGATGTAAACAGTAATAATACTATATATATATATATATATATATATATATATATATATATATATATATATATATATATATATAGTCCAGTTATCTGATTAGTAAATATCTTGGAGATGATATATAATAAATTTTGGTGAATATATGGGAGCTATTAAGGCAGGGTTCCCAATGTCATAAAAAAAAGTGGTTGAGGTATCTCAAAAAATATATTGTACTGTAGATTTGCAGAAAAATCACAAAACGTCAGAACTTTCTAAACGTCTGGGCTTTCATATACAAACTCTGTGATTTGGACAAGCATGAAAGTGTATGTATATATATATATATATATATATATATCATATATATATTTATTATTAATAATTTTAACTTTATAATTTATTTAATAATCTTTTATTCTTATAATTCAGTTTATATTCTCATTATTAGCTCAAGATGTCTATTAATTACACAATTTAACATCTTACTGTATTTTACCTCATCTAATTATACTCAACATTTTGTCTACTAAACGACTTTGACTCTCAAAATTTTATTATTTCAAACAAAATATGTTTATTAATTTAATATATTTGACTATTTGTTGTAGCACATCTTTGCAAAACAACAAGTTTGAATAATTTTATTCTAATTCAAATCATTTTTAACTTTGGTGAAAGATACAGTTCCAACTGTCACGTTATCTAATAAATCACCGTCACTATATATATTCTCTGCCGGTTTCGCCGATTGTTGGTAGCGAGCGCTGTGAAATGAAGCGGTGCGAGTTATGCTAATTCCACGCTCCTTAATATTAAACGACCATCGCGAATATTTCGCCGGTGCAACCAGTTATGGAAACAACCTCGGAGGTCGAAACCTTCGCGGCTGTTTGTATATATCATCCTTGACTCCCCACTGAATAAACAACTGTCTGTCCTTTTATAACACACGGGGGGGGGGGAGGATAATTGAAACATAACAATCATATTTATAGCTTATGTTCCCCATCACAGTTACAACTCTTAAATTGGATGCGAAGCGCGGCTCATGCGGGAAAGGAGAATATTTATTTCGTCAATTATGGAAATGTGTATCCCGAAGAAAGACATTGAGGCAACTTTATATTTTACGTGCGTGAACTTATAAACGTTTGCAATATTTTTTAAAAACTCCAACTCATGGAAATAAATTAATTTCTCACGGTAGTTAAAATGAATTAGCGACACGGAAGGGTTCTGCCATTGCTGAGAGAACTGAGACGCCGGTCTGAAGGCGGGGATGTAGGGGACGCGAGAAAAGGCCAGTGTTTTTGCAGTTTTTATAGAAAAACGTATTTTGGCCAAATTATATAAAATATTGCTTCAATATAAACATAGAGTTTAGTTTTCTACATATGGGGATATCAACAGTTCTTGAATATCTTTCATAAGAATAGCAGCATTAATTGATAAACCTTTTAAATTAAGAGAAAAAGTTGTCATTAAATTCCATGAGACACTTGACACATATTAAAACAAAATATATTGGGGTCACCATGTGAAGAAAATTAAACTCTATAATTTTACTGAAGCAATATTTGATTTATTTTTGACCAAAACAAGTTTTGATATAAAAACTACAAAAAATACTGCCCTTTCCTCGCGCTAGATATATCCCCACCTTAAAGCTGTCACCTTGGCACTAAGGAGAACTGGCTGAAAGGGGGATGGGCCTATGATGGGTGTAAAAACCCTCTTTTATAGCCCAATATAATTTTAAAACTCTAGTAAATTGAATGTGATTGTATTAATTACAAGTCATTGCTGTCACTATACATAGCGACATTCTTGGGAGCGTTATTGGCCGTTAGCAATAGTTCTAGTGATAAATATACATTCTACTCTTCATTTTTCATAGGAATGACCTTTTATAAAACAAAACCAGCGTGGATAAAATTTTACTTTATATTAATATACTTTATATTAATAAAGTAAAATTTTATCAGTGTTGTTTTATAAGAATTGGTAATATCTATCAAAAGTGGCAGATACTTGAAGTATGAACATGTGAAAGTAAACTGTCAGAAAAAAGTATCTTCTTATGAAAATTGGGCTTTAGTAAGATGGGGTTGAATAATAATACAAATCAGAACAAATCGTTATTGTGGAAGTTGATCTGAATATAAGTCAGAGCAGGTATTTTGATATATGTTGACAATATTATGTTAAACATAATTAATTATTTTCCCAGCTGTCATGTTAGGTGCTGTAAAGTTGACACTTGATATCTTCTGGACTTGAGAGCAGGCTCGAGTGCCCTCATAGCTTGTAGCCAATAACTAAACTCGACACACAGCACAGTGAACAGGCAAACATCCACTTAAGTTATATTTTATTAATTTGTTTTTTATTAAAGATGTTTAATGTGCACTTTCTGAAAAATTCATTATATCTGCACACAAATTACAAACTACACTAAATTTTAAAGCATTCACAAAACCCGATAGCTGTAAACATGAGCACCCTTGATAATAATTGTTTTGACCATGTCTGGAATAAAAACTGGTACCCATAGCTCAGAAATAAGAAGCGTTACCGGCTGAACTAAGCCGTTAATTTGTAGTACCCTACTGTTGTACAGCATATACTTATGTGCGTGTGGCTACACCGTCATTTTATAAAAGATAGCACTCGTGTCTATTAAATTAATTTACAGATGGTGTTCTTGTCACCCACTTTTTCTAACCAGATCAGGACCGTCCAGTCGAAAATAATGGAATATCTTGTATTTAAATCGTATCGGCTTAGGATACATTACTAAACATAAGCTGTTCAATTATTTTTAACTAACTGTTCTGCTCTACTCTGAACTAATGGATCTGATAAGTTAGCTGTTAGCATGTAGGCCTTCCTTAAAATATTACTTCTACCACTAAAAGATTCAGAATTTTCTTTATTACATATTTTATAAAACTTGTTTAGGGGTATAAAGGGGAGATACTCTAGGTCTTGGACCCACCATGAGCCACTATTTTGGTTGTGCGTCCTATTAGCCATCCGGATTATCTGGATTTCACTATGTTTATATAATATACTCGCTTTGCTCGTTTTGCAGTGAGTTTTCTTTGCAAGTGGATGTAAGCTAATGTAATTCCAGAGCCGTTTTTGGATAGGTCTTGCCGTTTAGCCCCGAGAGACCTCCAAAGAAAGGTCCGCACCAACTTTAAAGTTGCTCCGACATTTTGAACTTTTTTGGGGGGTTAAAAATTAAGTATTAAACTTTTGGGAATTTTTCCGTCGGTTACAGGTTAGAAGCTATAAGTTTGCTAAATTTCATGTTTCTAGCTCATCTGGAAGTGAGTAAACATTAATGTCAGTGAGTGAGTCAGCCATGTGGCTTTATAATAGTATAATATGAAGTAGCTAAAGCTTAGAGTGAATGTACCCGCATTTGCGTGGAGGGAGGGCTGAGAAACAATTTAAAGGGAAAAACTAATCCTCTGTACACCCGGGTAGGATTTGAGCACTGACTTTCCCCCAACCCCCCGCAAATGAAACTACATGAACTAGATATTTGGTCCAGTTTTCCCCAGACGTAGAAGGTTACACCACTGTTTATAGTGTGTTAGTCGGTTTTATCTCCCTCGCTCTTCTTTATGAGTAATCTTTAAACTTATAATTTCAGAAACCAAAACCGATTTGAATACATCACAGAAAGTGTTCGTTATTCACCTCTCCATCAAAAGAATAATTAAAATATCAACCCGTGTTAACGAGGGACCACTTTATCACAAGATGAATATTTGCACGGTGAGTTATAGCGGCTCCCATAAGTTGTACCAAGGAGGTGGCACAAGTAGTGATTGTCAACAAGCTGCGGTATTTGTTTAGTGGCTGGAAACAAAACCTCACCTCTTTCTGGTCGCTTGCCAACCTGAGCGTCATTTGCATCGAGCCTGCTAATTACCAAACAGTCTTGTCTTGTCTGGAGGGTTTATACAGGGTGGACGAAACAAGGAAGTAAAGAATAGGTATTGAAGTAGTAAATCTGTCACCAGCTGAGCACAAAGAAGGCGTGAGGTGCATGATAATGATGAGACTAGACACTTGAATCGGTAGGTACACAGACTAACCGTCAAGCTCACCTGGTCTGTTTTACCGCTAGCGGGAAAGTCAAAACTAAAATCCCGACAAGGTGCACTGAGGGTGTTTATTCCTAAAATATTTACCACTCGCTTTAAACGAAAATGCGGATATAGTTCCCCTAAATTCTACCTTTTTACTTTTCATTTCAAGAGAAAATATTGTGAGCGATAAAAATCTATCTCGAGATTATGACAAACTTTTACTTATATGAACACGAACCCAAAAAACTAGATTTTACAATTCTCTCTGTCTGTCTATCCCTGGCCACGGATCCAAAACGGTTTGGTGGGTTTTGTTCAAATATGATATTTAGATATTATAAGGCTTATATCACAAAGCTTTATTTACCCTACCCCCTCAATTAAGGATATTTTACTGATAGATAATTTTTATTCAGTTCAAAATTTTTCGAAAATGTCTCCAATGATTTTGTTTAAAATGCATATCTAAGAATTGTTTGACATTACAAATATCACTCACTCACTATACAATTGCAACTTTTGAGCAAAAATTTGTTGAAGGGTAGCTTACTGATGACTGATTTGTTTAAACTTGAAATAATTTCCAAATTTCACTAACGATTTAGTTTCAAATGGGTATCTTGATACTGTTTGACATAAAAATATTACAGTTTACTTGTTTTGGAGGTAAAAACTCATTTATAGTTAGTCCACTGATGAATGATTTTTCAAAAAATAGAAATATGTTTAAAATAACACTATCAATTTGGTTCCAAATTGATATCTCTGGAGTGTTTGGTATGAAAAATAACCCTGTATACTTTGTTTTGGGTAAAAATTTGACTAGAAGAATTTTACTCACGGGTAATTTTCGAAAATCAGAATTAATTTTGAAAATGGCTTTAATGAATTTGCTTAAAATGTATATCTGGGGTGTGTCTAACATGAACATGAAAAATAAAGCTGTGCATACTTGTTTTTTTTTGGGTGGGGGTGGGGGGGGGGAACTTGATTATGAGTAATTTACTAATGCCTGTTTTTTTTATTTGAATGTTTAAAAAAATTCTTAAGTGATTTGGTTAGAAATTGGTATCGGGAGACTATTTTACATATAAATAATAATGTATCTATATTGATCTAAAATAAATTAATTTAAGGGTAGTTTACTTACAACAAGTTATTAAAAATTTGAATGTTTTCTAAATTAACCTTGAAATGTGAATTCAAAATGGGAATATGTGAATAGTTTTTCAAGATAAATAAGAATACATTTTTATTTTTACATTCCTTCACCTCTGACAAGACGTGTATTAATCACAACTTATGAATGTGGGGAATGCCAGGCCTTCACCGTGGTTCGGATTTCACGTTAAGAGGGAACCCCCTTACCATCTATTTTGTTTCAAATCCGCTACGCTTCGTGCTTGTAGAGAACTTTAATTCCATTTCCCCCTCTGTTAACTCTCTTGTGTACAGCTAGACATCTCGTCGCCTGTACGGTTGACTGAGTGTCAGGTATACATTCTTTCCAAAAATAAGATTCCGACACAAAGAAAGTAGACGGTCGGTTTCTTCTTTTTTTCTCGGCTAATGTTTGGAAGGCCGGGTTTGGGTTCTATCTCAAAATTATACATAGCTGTAGTAGTTTTCATTCAACATTATTTCATTGTGTACACATGTATAATATAGTATATTATTATTTATCAATAATAGAATATTAGATTTGTATTTCTAATTAAGGTGTAGGCCTAAAACCTTGATATTATTCATTAATTAATACAATAAATAATTCTAATTGAAAGTTAATAGTTAAAATAAAAGGTCCAATAAATTAAAATGTGGGCAAATCTTTTAAATTGTTTTAATAATAATTCATAATAGACCAAATTAAAACTACTTTGGATAAAAACAATTTATTTTTACATAAATATTATATACAAGGATTTTGCTTATAATAATTTAAAATTAAGAAGGATTGTTTATAGGAAATGCATAAACATTCTTCTGACAAGGATGTAAAAAAAAGAAATGTGATAACTATAAAGGTGAAAACCTACCCCAATGCGTTTGGCCAGGTATACTCTAATTCTTATAGGAAGAACGGGTTTAGAAAATACAAATAAATACATAACAAAAAATGGTGGTCAACGTAGATGGAATTTTACTTAAATATTTTAAAGGTAGGCCTATTTATAATATATATAGAAAGGTAACTATGTAAATCACATTACTTGAGATATGAATAAATCAATGTAGTTTTACTAACGTTTGTGACAGTCATTTACTCTTCTTACGATCAAAATTATAGTATACTCAACCAAAAGACAATAAAAATATAAATTATATTAAGTAAAATTTTACAATACTGTATTTGACAAAAAATTGTGAAAAGTTAATACATTTCCATGTGTGTTTAATTCCCATTGTATTTACAAAGTCCAGTCATTTAGCGTTAAGGAAAGAACTATAAATAAAACCAATGACAAACTAAACATTTCTTTATTTATTAATAAACAAAAATCTTTGTAAAGTGTCTAATCGTTAAAATTACTTAAATTAAGTATTAGAAATTAGTGATTAACTAATGTTGAAATGAAATATAACAATATAAGATTTCCTTAAATGATTGAGTAATGTTGTTTTTGGGGTTTCCTATTGTTTACAAGTATCAAACAACGGTATGTAAAAATGTAATTGAAAAAGTGGTTTTATAATAAAATTAAATAAATTTCATATAGAGTCACGTCAACAATATAAGTTAACAATAAAGATAAAAATGTAAAGGTAAATAATATGGATGCAATAGCTCTTTGTTACAATTGCATATAATTAAAGCAAGTAGAGTTAGCTAAGACAGGGTTTTTACAATTCTATCCAGCACAAAAAAAAACCACATGGGTTTTTATTAAAAATACCCACTTAAAAACAAACATAAAATTATTATATTTTGAATACTGGAAAACTGGGAATTGGTCTCCCCCAAGACTCAATACTAGTTTAATAAATACATTAATTATATGATTGTTAAAATAAAAAGCATTAAAGATGTGTCGAGTGCATAAGATACCTTTTAAAACCAGGTTTACAATTTATATTTCAAAAGAGATAAATTCTCTACAAATTAAAATAACCCCTGAGTTTCCTAATGAAAAAAAGCAAATTCATACTAGATTCTATATATTGTATGCAAGGCCAAAGCCAGATAAATATTGAATTAAAACTACCTTATTTACTGTTTAAAAATAAGAAAAATATATACAAGGAACGATCTATATCTACTAGTATTGTGATTGTCAAAAAAATCTAACTCGAAATTTCGATAAATCTCAACGTTTCATGACCCCCTGATACCAAAAACATAATTTCCGCATTGCCATCTGTCTGTCCGTCTGTCTGTCCATAACTTTTCCCTTAATACCCCTTTTACATACTTAAACCTTATTTTTAACTTATTACATAACCCTTAAAAATTAATTTGAGTTAATTTTTTACCCTTTTTAATTTTTTTAGCTACCCTAAACTATTCTTCCGAGCAAAGCTGTACTTCATGCTAGTAATTTATAAAAAACAAAAGTGAGTTTAGGTGTGTGTTCAGAAAAATCCAAGCCCCCTCGAGATAGGATGAAAAATTGAAATTTTGAAGATCTTTAGAAGGACCACCTCATTTAACAAGGAAAATTTACAAAATGAGGAATTTCAAAATAGGGCTCCAGGATTTGGAGGGGGAAGTCAAAATAAGAAAGACGTTTTAACTTTGGTAGAAAATTGAAATTTGGGGAAATGGTAGAAGGACTACTCCATAAAATAAGAAGTGTTAAAATTTAAAATTTATGAGTGAACGCTGAGCGTAAAATTTAAATTATTATTGCCATAGTTAGCTTGGTATTGTGGAAGGAGGTATTATATAAATGCTAGCAGCCGGATGTTGGACGTCCTAATTTGAATAGTTTGATATAGTGCAAAGAATGGATCAGCCTGCTAGTAAATTATAAAAGTGTGATGATTTCACCCTAAACCATTATTTTAAATAAGTCTCTTCTCTAGCCCCCTCCCCAGTAAACACAATATAACATTTAGTCACAAAAGAATGTCTAGCTATCTGGACAGTTATTATTTTATGGTCAGATAAATAAATCGAGCGTTGAACAATGACGTTCATGTAGTGACAAAAAAAAAAATTTGCTTAAATAATATTTTTTTAAAATAAATTAATAAAAATGCACAGCATTTGTCAAACCAAAAACAGTATGTAACATAAAACATATTTGTAGTTGTCAACATGAAATTGATATTTCAAATACATAAAATGCACACAAGTTTGTAAAACAATAAATTAAAAAGGGAATTAGTCATAAATGTTAACACTAAGTCAATATACTATTTAAAAAAATTCTGTAGCTTATGGTAACAGCCATTGTTTAAAAAAATGTTCTTCACTAATTTAACACCCTTTAACATCGGCCCTAATCTTTAGTTTAATTTTTTAAATAACCATAAATATTTTTATTTACCTAATGAGTTTATAGGAATAAAATATTTAAAATTCTCTTAGAAATAAACAAATACAATATATCTATTGACATTATATATTTGACATCTTTTCTAATCAAAAGCGGAGTGGTGATTTTACGCTCAAAGCTCCTCAATTTGTTGATTCGTGTAAGGTTTTTTAATGAGAAAAACAAAATGCAGATTAAAAAAATGCATAAAAGTTAGCACAAATAGCTATTTGGCATTTTAGTAAGGTTTTCCCCGGCTCCTATAATGAGCACAGAACCCTAGATAAGGTCCTGCTCGAAGTTCTTCGACTTTAGTTTTTAGCTCATTGCCTTACTAACCGTTCGGACTATACAAATTTACTCCCGTTAATAGGGTAGGGGTGATGAAGGTAAAAATATAGGGGAAATATTGCATATAGAAATAAAAGAATAACATTTAGAGAAAATATTTCGAGAATGACCGGCTGCGAATTGAACCCCGATCTCCCCGTTGCAGTAGGCAAGACTAAATGAGACTTGCATTTAGTTTACGTGCTCACTAGTGCAGCCATACATGATTTTAGTTGAGATTTTTATTCCTTTTCTCGAACAATATTTGGTTTTGTGTTTGTTGCGCTATCTTTATGCTAGCAGTTTGGTCGACTTCACTGGTCTTGGAATAAAGTGCTCGCCTCAAGGCCCGGTGTTCGTGGGTTAAAACCTCGCCGGGGTCAAAGGATTTCTTTCGAGTGATAACAATTAATAGCATAAATTCTTTTAGAGGGAAAGTAAAGCCATTGGTCCCATGTTGATTGTGGTATGTAAGATAACCATGTAAGGTTTGTGAAAATACCTTTCCCGGCAAAATTGTTAGGCCCTTTTGTTCTCACTCATAAAAATTCTCGTGTGCTTATATATTCATTTGGTTCAGAAAGCGCACGTTAAATACAACAAATAAATAAAACTACACATGCAATAAAAATTCAAATAATCAAATTAATACGTTTAATACCAAACAAATTATTATCATTAATACGGCCCTGCTACTATCCATCTGTTATACATATTTTAATTATAATAACGGAGTAGAGCTAAGGAAAATATATATTAAAGTAAGCGTATCCGCATGTGCGTGAAGGAAGTGTTGATAAACACTTAGGGAAGAACAGCCCTCGGTCCACGTGGCTGAGATTTGAACCCAGAACTTCCAGCTACGAGCAAACCAAACATGATCCTGAAACTTACCTCGCGCACCCAACGATTCAGATATATTGAATAATTGTTCGATAAAATATATCTTTAAAACATTTATTAGTGTTGTGATTTATGAAAACATTTTCTTACGAACTTAATAGTTTTAGTTACTACGTTTCATTAAATAAACTATAAATATTTTTAATGAACAGTAATAAATGAGAAAATATGTGTTTATTATTACTATTATTAAACTATTAGGAGTGAAGATGTATACATTGTTAGCTAATCTAAATACCTGTTTCATATTCGATATAGATACAATTTAAATTCTAACACTTAGCTATTTCATTTATTTGTTTGGAGTTTTGTACTTTATAGGGTGGTGGTTTTTTGTTCCCCATGGGCACTGTTTTAATTATATTATTATTATTTTTATTATTTTTATTATTATTATTATTATTATTATTATTATTATTATTATTATTATTATTATTATTATTATTATTATTATTATTATTATTAGCACCCGTTCGGTTATACCTACTTACGCTAAGGTGCAATGGTATGGTGATTGTGAGATCAAATGGAGGACCTACAGTTTAACGTGGGATCCGAACCACTGTGGAGGCCTGGCACTCCACACATTCACAAGTTGTGATTAATACACGTCTTGTCAGAGGTGAAGGATTGAACCCCGGAACCATAGCAGAGAAGTCTCAAACTAGTTTACTTAGTGAAACTTGATAAATTTGTTTGAAACTATCACAAATATATCAACACATAAAAAAAATCACACATGGACTAAATAAATAAAATAATATTACTTAAAATGTATTGCATTTTTATAGTAAAAAAACAAACAAAAACATTAAAGCTATTCTCACTGAAGAATGTCTATTTGAAAACCAGTTTGGGACGTCATTTGCAACACACCCTCATGGAATTGTGAGGGGAGCTAGCGGGTCGTTGAGCGGTGGAGGAAATGGCTTCACGAGACACACACAGTAACCGGCCGGTAGACTCAAATTTAAAAACAATGATATTCTCTTTTAAAAAATACAACACTTGATGTGCTGGTTCAGAAAACTGTTCAGGTGAAAAGGTATTCAATTATGCAGGGGGTGAAATAATAATTGTTTACATATTTTTTTAAGTTTATTTTTAATTAATAAATATAGTTTTTTAGATACGACCCTTGTTCGAATTATTAATTAAAATGCATATTTTAATATTTTTTAAAAAAAATCTAAATTATTCAGGAAATAGCCAAAGAGACAATCTTTTTGAAAACAGAGACATAAAATTTTTGAAAAGGTATTTTGGGCGTAATCATGGAAGAAAAATCATAAAAATTATTTAAAACGTTGAAGTTCAATATGTTATATCTTTTTAATGGTTGGATTTACAAAAACCAAATAACCTTTGTTGTAACAAACAATCTTTATTTTAATAGGAGAAAAATTTACAAATCTATTAAATAATAACTACTATCAGATTTAAGGAGGTTAGTAGTACAAGTATTTTTGATATTTGGTGGGAGTTCCCCCTTAAACTGTAGGTCCTCCATTTCATCTCGCAATCACCCTCTCATTACACATTAGCGTAAGTGCGTATAACCCGAACGGGTAGTAATACGTGGTGCTAATAACCATAATAATAATTTTAATAATAATAATAATAATAATTATTATTATTATTATTATTATTTTGTTTGTGTTACTGTGTTTCCATAACATTAAAATCTTTACACTCTAGGTAGGATAGTTAGGATGGGTATACAAGGCGTGGTGTGAACATATAATAAATAAATGGTACTACACAATCGCACAAACTGTCTCATATTGTGTGTATTATAGCTTCGAAGGAGATTTTCAAAAAGAGGTTTCTAGTAAACTACCCTTAAATCAGTTTTACTCATAAAAACAAACACGTCATCTTGTTAATCACACATCACTCTCGCTATATATATACATTTTAAGCCAAATTGTTCTAATATATTTTACAAAACTCAAATTTTCAAAAATAAATTATTTGTAAGCTATCCTAAAATTATGTGTTATTTGTAATAATAATAATAATAATAATAATAATAATAATAATAATAATAATAATAATATTATTATTATTATTATTATATTATTATTATTATTATTATTATAATTATTATTATTATTATTATTATTATTATTATTATTATTATTATTATTATTATTATTATTATTATTATTATTATTACAAATAACACATAATTTTAGGATAGCTTACAAATAATTTATTTTTGAAAATTTGAGTTTTGTAAAATATATTAGAACAATTTGGCTTAAAATGTATATATATAGCGAGAGTGATGTGTGATTAACAAGATGACGTGTTTGTTTTTATGAGTAAAACTGATTTAAGGGTAGTTTACTAGAAACCTCTTTTTGAAAATCTCCTTCGAAGCTATAATACACACAATATGAGACAGTTTGTGCGATTGTGTAGTACCATTTATTTATTATATGTTCACACCACGCCTTGTATACCCATCCTAACTATCCTACCTAGAGTGTAAAGATTTTAATGTTATGGAAACACAGTAACACACTTAACCTGCATGTTGGCGTGAACTATTAAAAATCCCTTCTTAAATAACGCAGGATTTCTGTGGCCCTGTGAGTTGTATTCACACTGAGAGGGCTGGGCGCCGACAGTGACCTTGGCGGAACACTTTTGAAGAAATCCAAGACAACACAGTCAGAGCACAGCCCTCTCAGTGTGAATACAACTTTACGACTACGAATGTTCTTTTTTCTATTAAGTACCAATGACAGTAAAGGAAACAGCCACCATTTT